>RXPK01004197.1:0-62731 GCA_004143645.1 Protaetia brevitarsis
AATCGCGCGCACAATCTTGGCATGTGATGGATCAACTTTCGCCGCTACAGTTATGTTAACGTGTCCAATCTTTGTGGCTTTTATACGGTAATTGTGTGTATAACTATCTTCAGCGCCTAAGCACATGGTGAAGCTGTTTTTGTCTTCTCCGTCCATTAAAACTATATCCTCAGACGGTCTAAAGTTACTCGAAATCTGAAATTTTGATTACAAAAAATCGATTTCAGATAAGAATATTGCGACCAAAATGTTGGCTTTTAAATTAGATTTAAATAACTAACCGGTAAGCTATGGTTGAGGTAATTGAATACCGGTATCGGTAGATGAAGTATTTCTTTGTTCCGTTTGATGGAATATGGCAGGAGAATATCCACGAAGAACGGTTTGAAGCCTTTGATTTCTATTTTGTCACTTATTCCGAAACCGCTATCAGAGGACATGCAGATTACGTTTCCGTTCCAATCCGTGATACTATCAGGTAGCTTGCGTTCCAGAGTGACTTCTCCTTGTTCGCTGCGAAAAAAAAAGCACAGAAGTTTATGAGATATTTGGCGGATGCGCCGTGGTTGGAGTACTTACACCGGTACCAAGTCCCATAGCCACGTTTCCGGGAAGAATGATCTTACTTCTGATCCACGATTATCTGTGACCACAGTGCCTATTTTCAACATAACAGAGTCTTCAACTGTGTTGGAGGCTGGTTCTGCTACACCCCATCCAGCAGCACCGCCAAACAGACCTGGTCTCCCATTGTAAGGAGAAGAGAACGCTACAGATTTATGAAAGTTAGTAAGTATTGAGGTGGTGCGTTGAGATTGCAATGTTATTTTGCAATAAAGCGGATATCATTTGTTTATTGATATTGTTAAAATTTTATTTCCCACGAGCGTATTTATAATGAGCTTTAAAGAAAAGGAACAAGTATTGCTGGTACAATATAAAGCGGAACACACCTGTTGACTAAAAATACAAGCACCATACTGAATACTTTAACCGCATAAGAACCTAAATCTTCTTCTATTTACAATATTGATAGAATTGAATTATATAATTCGTTAGAAAAACTGGGATTACAACTTTAACATAAATACACTGCTTACAATAATTAAATACGCCAGCCATGCATGCCCGCTAGCATGAAATTTTTCCAAAATGATGTGTATTAGTATCAGAAAACACCCATGTGCAAAAATGTAAATAAAGAACAATTTAGGAGAAGAAAATTATAATTCAAAACGATTGCTGTTTAATATTGGATGAAATCACACTCTTATATTGAATACAACTCAGTAATGCAGTGGGTATATATATAATAAGGGGGAAAAAGCCGTGATTTATGGGATATTTGGGGTCACTATTGCGAATATAGAATCAAAAACAAATTAGTGCGACCAGTATTTTAGATATTTTTGATGATAATTAGGTATTATAAACTATTTCTAAAAAAAACTATTTTCATTTACTGCTGTTAGAAAAAAAAATTGAAAGGGGGGACAACTTTGAAATCTTAAATGGGAACCCCCATTTTGTATTGCAGATTCGGATTCTACGCCATCAAGTATGTAAGTTTTTGTTGTTGAAAACTTTTTTTTCGATTCGTAACAGATTGCGTTGTAATCGCAAAAAAAAACATGATTGTGAACGTCTAGAAAAAAATACACAAAAAAGAGAAGCAAGCAAACATGATTTTTTAATTTAATATTAAATAACATTTCAAAAAGCCGTTAATTTACATTGCGTAATGTTATAGCCTCCATTACTGTTCAAATATTCAACACTAACTAATTTGTATTGGATCAATAATTAATAATCTAAATGGGGATCGGACAATGTGTAAGTATTCACATCAGCTTGTCAACTACTGAATAAAGTACGGTTTTGTATCGTTGAATAGCATTCCGATTGCGAATAAATAAATGTATCGAAGTGAAGGGGCACAGTTTCGAAAACATGGGTTTTTGAAATGTTAGTTTATGTTAAAATAAAAAAAAACACAAAATCAAAGTTTGCTTGCTTCTGTCTTTTGTGTATTTTTTTCTAGACGTTCACAAAGATCAGAGTCGTACAAGCATGTATCTTCCTCTGTTTATTGTATTAATGATTGGAAAAAAAAATCTAAAGTACCATACTTACCCATATATCTTCGTTCTGAAAAATAAAATAGAAAGTTATGTATTTCGTCTTTAAAACATCTTAACTTACTCTCGCATTTCTTGGAAATGAAACGAAGGTTAGATATCACCCCAATATTAGAATCCTGTAGAACAAATAAACCAAGTTTGACGAAATAATGCCTCATCATTTGATTTTTGCAATGTTACCTTGAATGCAGCAAGAGAATCGCCCACTGAATCAAAATCCCAATCATAAACTTCCAATCTCTGATGGACCTGCGCAAATAAATAATATTTCGATCTTCCCTGTACCTATTATTATACACAGTGATCGGTAAAAATGTTGCAACACATAGGATTTTTTTTATTATTATAATATGGATTTTTTTGAGCATTAAAATTTATTTTAAAAAATGTCACGTAAGCACTAGTATGGCGAATTTACAAAAATACTTAGACAATGAACCGGAAAAAGGTGAGCTTAAAGTTATTCAAAAGATGTGCTCAGAATTCAATTCTGAGGCCATATGTACACATATTTAGAAACATATTTGAAAATCATGATTTTTTTCAAATAAATTGCATTTTATTCGCTTTTAGTTATTCAACCAGAGGCGGCTCCTCTTAAAGTGTCATGGGGCCATGGCCCCACCATTGCAAATTACAATTTAATCATTAAGGAGCTTTCATTTTCTGTAAAAATACCGATAAATATACGTACACAAACACACACATTTAAGTACAGATAGATTGGCAGTTTAAAGACTAAACATGTGCAAGTTCGAAGGAAATACGTTGAATTTTTTTTTTTTTTTATTACAGAGAATCGCGGCTTTTCCTTTTTTATTAAATACTGAAATTCTCATACATTTTTACTTATTTCCGCGAGTGCGCCTTCGTATACCCAAGTTCCTATTTTCTTTGATTGTCACAAGTTTTAATCAAGGTTTATACAAGCTTTCCCTAAAGCTTGACTCAACATTGTCATTTCTAACTTTGTGATATGCTTTTACAGACAAGCATATGAGGACCCGACCTTCTAACCTTGTCATATGCTTTTATTATACAAGCTTTATGAAAACCTTGTCATTCTAACCTTGTCATATGCTTTTATAGACAAGCATATGAAACCTTGTCCTGTGTCAACTAGAATCCTTGACAGAAACCTTGCATAAAGCTTACACCCTTGTCAATGACAAGCTTTCCGACAAACTCTTTCGCTTGTTGGGATAACCTAAACAAAGCTTGTGTAACCTTAAATTGTTATCTGGGAAGTCTCTCACGTTAATAAAATTTTCTAGTGTAAACCCATCTTATTTCCGCTATTACTCCTAATTTTGAGACAAGATATAGAAAAATCGCTTTTTTGCTCACCATTTCTATTTTCAGGAACCTCGGGTTTAATGCAGTTGTAGTCGTAATTATATGAGTATCTATCGAAGGAATTTACAACTGTTTTGGCGTCGATCACTTCTCCGGTTCCTAAAAACGATGACGCTTTATCCACTGAAGAAACGGAGCACAAAGACTCCTTGTCGGCTTTGATATTCAAATTGCCCACTTCGCCAGGATACAATGTTTCTTCCTTCCACTTTGCCGCTACCTGAGAAAGTCCGTGTGTTTAGTTGGGAATGAAATAAATTTTCACGGATGTTTTTTTTCTAATCGATGCAGGTTTTTGAAACAAAATAATATGTTACCTGATTCGGAGAGCAGTCCTTAACCTCTATATCAATTGCGTCAGATACAACTTCGCCATCGTAGTCGTAATAAACCAATAACTTCGTTGGGTATAAATTTTTTATCAAGCTTAATCTTCAATTCGAATTGATCTATGGAGATCGCCCCTTCGTATTTCTCTTTTCCGATAACATTGGGATACTCATCCAGGTTCAACAACTTCTTCTTGGGTTTGTCCATAACACTGCCAACGCTGATGATATCACCTCTAGATGTCAACTGAAAACATTGAGCAGTTAGGTGGACGGATCTCCATGACTCCTGCCACTTTCATTATTACCATGTATTTGAATTCAACTTCCTCGTCCGGTTTGAACCTATCTGAATTGTAAACTACATTGTACGAAAGGGTTGACTGACAATCTACCGATTTTGGTTCAGTATTTAAAATCATAATACTATTGCTGGTATTCGATTGCCATATTGTGAGATAAAGTAACGGATTGTAAGAGAATGATATGCCGGGAGTTGATGCCTGAAATAAGGATGGCAATGAGTGCTGAAGCGAAGGAATAGTATTGAACATATACCTCAACGTGAATTGCTTCTATTTCAGATATATTCTTCAATGGTGGAATGGTAAATATGATCTTTTTATCTGAACCTAGAGTGAGATTGTTGCAAGTCTTGCTCTCGACGTTTATATTATAACACAATTCCACCGTGTCGAGCGGAATCTTCACATCTGTGAATTCCAATTCTCCTTTGTAAGGTAATTTATGTTTAATATACGTATTCCTGTAGTTCCACAGAAGGGAGTAGGGATCATTGCTGATGTATACGGATGTAGACGTGGATTCTACTTGTTCTGTTCCTTCTTCGGTTACACTAGCTGTCAATTCTACTGACCATACGTAACCCTTATTTAGATTTAGATCTTCTGGGAACAATTCGAATTTCGCACAACCACCATTTAGCTGTCACCAAAAATAGTTATTTGTTTAATAAACTAATAAGGTGGTCGATTCAATGCAGCGGCTAGCACACTAACAAGGGAATACCGACAGGTATCAAATTCCGATTTCCATGAAACTTTACAGACTGAAAGAGTACCAGGGTAGAAGCAGAACGCATTTTTTTTTTCTCTGCGAAAACGCCCGATTTAGGGGTACAATCCCCTCCAAAATTTATCACAAGACGATGGTTTCAAATGATGTATTATTTCTCGCGCTGCGTAAAATTGTAGTTTTATTTAGATTATTAACGGCTAGGGCTGCGACAGCGTATTCATCTATTTCGGCAGACGCGGCGTGCGTTATTTCGGGTATATTACCAGTAGATTAAGGGAAACTTTTTAAAGGAACTTAAATTTCGTAGGGACGCGAATAAAGTAGGCCTTTGGGGTTTAATTTATGGCAGCGGAAACTAGATTAGAACCGGGCGATTTAGAAAGGCGAGTAGACGAATTCATCCCGGGAAATTAAAAAGTATTACTTATGATAAATTTATAGGCACTTTCGGAGAAGGTTTAGAAATTTTCACGGATGGGTCGAAGGGTGAGGGTGGTACAAGGGCGGCTTTTGTTGTTTATAATAGGGGTATTGAAATACATAATCAACAGTTTAAATTAGGGGATCATTGCAATATTTTTCAGGCAGAATTAGTTGCAATAAATCAGGCAGTAGTTTATAGTAGGCGCGAATGGGAATTTAATGCGGGACGTGAGATTATAACAGATAGCTTATCTGTATTAGAGGCGTTAGGGAATTTAAAATAGCCGACCGATTTGTTGTTAGATACTTGGGAAATGTGCGCGAGGGGGTTATAAAACTTTTTTGGACTAGGGCTCATGTAGGTACAATCGGTAATGAGAGGGCGGATCAATTCGCGAAAGAGGTTAATTTATCGTATCAGGCGGTAGAATTAATAACAGGTCACGGTAATTTTAAATCATTTTTATGTAGAATTGGTAGGGTTAATGATTCGCTTTGTGAGTGTGATGGGGTAGATACAGCGGGGCTTGTCTTATTTGAATGTCCACTCACTGATGAGTGGCGGTCGCGTACGGAGGTTAGGGCATTAGCTAGGGGGTTAAATTGGCCGCGACGCGAAACAGATATTAGAGATAATGAGTCGATCGAATGGTGGAATTTTTTAGTAATGTTGCTAAAGACTAGATAGGCTACGGCATGATATTTAGGATAGTTAGTAGGGTAGCACGCTTATAAATGAATATTTTATGCTCTTTAGTGGTCGGAATTGGTGTTAAACATAAATATTTAAAATATAAATATTTATTTAATTACTCTTGGTTAGAATAATTAGGATTAAGTTACTATTAAGTATTAGAATAGGTACTGCTGTTGTTTTGTTTGTTTTTTAGGTCATCATCTTTCCTGTTCAACTTCTGAATGCGCGAAAAGGGAGCAGCTACGCGAGAACGGCAAGGCTGTCGGAATTTGAGGAGACGTGGGGCTGCTTCTTCCGGCATCAGAAGGATAATAATAATTTGTGGCTATCAGTAATAAAGGTCTGGGACTTCTTCCCAGATCCTCCCAGAGTAAGGTTTTTGCCATGGTTTTCCTTACTCCGTGGCCATTGATTTTATATAAGTATATATATATAATCAGTGTCCTTGGCGAATGCTGGGAGATAACGAAAGTCGTTCCATGGGCGCATTTAATAATAACTAATAGCTGACTGATTTACAGTAGACTCGCGATTATGTGAACTAATCACATTTCACATATTTCATCATTTAACAAAAGTAATATTCATATGGTCGCGAGGCTACGGTATTATATTTTTGTTATTAACAATCATAGGGAAATTATTTAATTAGAGTAGGAACATTTCAACTGTTATGGAATCCATATAGTAGTCATTAGAATAGGTAGCTTCGTGTAGCAGCTTTTAGGTGGAGCACGGGGTTGGGATGATTTGTAATTATTTAGTTTTTCATAAATAAAGTGTATATTATACTGTTCCCTGCCAAAGAAGTTTTTTTTTTATTAAAACATTGTAGAATGATGACATAAATACTCCAAACTGTGGTACTGGTAATGCTGCAAACTTCTCCTAGACCCCTTACCACAAACTGCACTAAACTGGACGTACGATGATAATTTTACCATCGAAACGTACTGATGTGGTTAGACAACCCATTTCGCTGAGTGTATTTTAAGTTGCATATTTGAGCTTGTTATGGTTGTTTTCTTTGCTTAAACAGCTGATCTTCAATTTACCGATAATTTTCAATTTCACAATTAGATGTTGTTTTGTTTAAGTATAGTTAAAGAGTTTATTGTATCATTTAAATTTATTTAGTATTAAGTTTTTTTTAATTAATTCAGACGTCTGCGTTGTACGATTTTGAGAGAGGGATTTTTGTAAGAAAAACAATTGTAGAATTTGGTTAAGGACTTCCTTGTTCGACTATTGATGTGAGTAGACGTATTTTTGTATATCATTGTTGCCATTTTGTAATTCATTTAATATTGAAATTTAATTCTGTAATTATTTAGTCGATCAAGTATTTCTTTAATGTGATAATTGTTAATAGATTAAAGTGTGTACTTCATAGATATAAGATCAATTATTATTTTTTGTTTAGGAAGATATATTTTAGTTTTATTTATCTCGTGTATTTTAAAGAGTTAATTTTTCGGTTATTCAATTTTGCTGTTTCATTTTTATTTATCAATCACCTCGGTTGGGTGAGTAGAAGCATTGTTCTTGCATTTAGTTTTTCAATTTTGTAAATTTCTAGTAATTGTCCACGCTCAGTTTATTTTAATTCGAAACCAGGTGGATTGAAATTGAAAGATTTTGGATAATCTTCCTGAACAAACAAATCTTTTGCTTTGCATAGGAAATAGCATTGTCCTATTTTCATTTAGAGTCAAGTGCAGTTTTTATTTTTAGGCCAGAACCTTCAGTTCAAGGTTTTTTCTGCACAATCTGTAATTTAACCCGTTGTATTGAAATAAATTTGATTGTTAATTAACGTCGTTGGGTTAAAAATTCTGTTCTTTTATTTTTATTTAAACCGTTTCAATTTTTCGGGTAATTAAGAAAGTCTGATTTCATTCACTCACAATTTACTTTTCGTGGTTAGATTCAAGTTTTAATTCGCGAGGGTAACTCAGGTTAATTGTTCTTTTGCGTTCTTTAAAATCTTATCCGTTGAGCTAGCTAATTTTATTTTTCTTTTTCATTTTGCATTTTCATTTAATTCAATCAGTACACAGCAGTTTAGTGCAGTTAATGGTGAGTGGTCTAGGAGAAGTTTGCATTGTAGAATGAATGTATTGTATTTGTATTGTATTGTATGTAAATAGAAGGGTGGTGTTACACTACGACCTAAAAGATCTATTGTGTCCCCTATTCTTGCTGCTTTACAGCTGGCCTTCCAATCCTATTCCTTTTAGAAAATGTAGGATATCAGAGGGCCCCAGTCTAGGTAAGTCTCCCTCTTCGATTTCACATGCTCCAAGGTACAATTCCCTCGAGTTGCACAGTGCTACGCAGTTTGAGAGGAGGTGGATGGATGTTTCATCCTGTTCCCCACAAAATCTGCATTCAGGATCTTTTTTCCAATCCAAGCTTACTCAGGTGTCCTTTCAGTCTACAAATGGCCTGAAAGTATTTCCTGTTAATATGCGAACATTGTTCTTACTCAGGTTGATGCATTCTGCAAACCTCTTCTGGTTATAAGTTCCCAGAAGAATTTTACTTTGCCTCATTCCCTGGAGATTTTCCCAGTAACTGGATTTTCTCTGCTACATTTCCATTTTTAGTTTCTTCAGGATTGTACTGCTACTTAACCCGCAAAAGGGTTCAGGCCCTACAAAAGGCATTCCAGCCCCTTTTTTCGCGAGGTTATCCGTTATTTCGTTTCCTTCCACTCCTGTGTGACCCGGAACCCACAAGAGGGTTACTTTATTTCTTTTGCCTAGCTCATTTAGTTTCCCTAGGCATTCCAGACCATCTTGGAGCTGATTTCATATGAGTTCAGCGCCTTGATGGCTGCTTGACTATCAGACACGATGATAATCTCCTGCTTCCGATAGTTCCTATCCATAATGAACTGAAACACATCTTCCGCCTGAAATATACTTGGGTATTTTCCCAAGCTTTCGAAATATGTGGTTCTAGGCCCATATAGTCCTATTCCAGTTCCTTCTGCCGTTTTGGAGCCATCAGTGTACCATTTGATGGCATTTCTATTCAAGTTCAAGATGGTGTTATGATCCCACTCGCTCCTGTTACTTAGCTTTATGGTGAATTCTTTCACAAAGCTAAATTTTTTTAACATATCATCCCGGGGCATATCCCTGGTTTGATCACCGTCAGGAGATTGAGGCCTATGCCTAATCATTCCTTCCTCGACCATTCTTAGTGCGGTTCTTTTCGCCACACCCTCTACTACTATGTGGAGGGGGGCAAGATCCAATACTACTTCAATAGCTGCTGTTGGGCAGGTTCTCATAGCCCCCGTTATGCATACACATGCTAATCTTTGCACTTTCGAGAGGTTAATTCTCGCGGTGGCCAGATTAGTTCTTTTGCTCCATGCTACTGATGCATAGGTGATGATCGGTCTCACTAGAATGAATGTAACCCGAGTTCTTATTTTTAAAATATTCTTTCAGAGGGTTGTCGAAACTCTTCATCGATTTAATTTACAGAGAAAAGTTTTATTTATCCTATAATTTATGTAAATTTTCTAGTACTTAATACAATTATATAATAATACATAGTTGGTTTAGTTGTGGATCTAATGGCAAAATCTGATTCTTGGGGAGAACGCTTAAAATTTAATAAATATTTGTTACGGCAAACGTTCATCGTTGAAAATCTCCAACATTTTATCCTGATATATCTTAAAATAATAATTCTACCGCTTAGAATTTCTACGATCACGAAATACTTGCCCTTTATTGCGATTGTTTTGAGAGAGGTGAAGTAATTTGTGTCGCCTACATGTTAGAGTACTCTCCACATACATTTTTCCTGAACTGTAGAAATAAAAAGATCTTACGTCTTTAACTTTACTAAACGTTGTTGGTTCCTCCATATACTCGTGACTTATCTTTCCCGCCAACAAGGCCACACCCTTAACGTGCCTTCCGTAGGAATATTTTCCACACACGGTGTAAGATGTACTTTCGGAACCATTGTATATACTATCTGGTCCAGTTAGTATGCTTTGAAATCTGGGTAGAACGTATTTCTTCACCTCAAATCCCCTATATATATTTCCTGCCTGGATTTCCCAATGACCCTATTGAAAGATAATCATCTAAAGCAAAAAAATTCTTTTGGGTAAGTTACATCATACCTCTGGAGCGTCGTGGGCCAATTGAAAATCGAAATGTGCCAGACCCGAATTCATAGTGATATTCTCCCACTGCTTAACTTTGGCTGATGTCGGATATGGGCTTGTCAATATAAGGGTCGGTACCTAAAGTCATTTTTTTTCCGATATGATTTATGTATTTACAGGAAACGTATATAGGTACCCTACCTGATATTCCTTTATCGGTCTCATATGGAAGTCTAAGGCCAAAAGCCTCAATTTTACAGTGTCTCCCATCTTATACACCTGTCTGTCTGTCTCCATCATAACTCTCTGTTCGTTGCTGAATATGCTCACCTCGTTTTCTCCTTTGAATGCGACATTTTTATCGCTAGTTTCGATTTCAGCAGTGATTGTGGAGGTCTGATAGTAAGTGCTATCGTACTCTGGTACTGGGATATCCCAACATGAAAAATCTATTGGAAAACGGATGTTTAATGTAACGAATATGTTATACTCACTTAGAAATTAATGGAAAATATTTTAAATTTGAAGGTCTAGTGTAATAAAAATGTTTTGTGTTTTTCTCTCGCTCAGGATCATGCTTCGTAGAAGCTATCTCTCTTTTGTCGATTCGCTACGAAATGATGATTGCACGGTTGCGATCTCTTTTCAAATAAATGTTCCCTGTTTCCTGTTAAAACAGAAAAAAACACTTATAGTTAGAAAGAAGACTCAAATTATCCTCAAAATATAAACAAATAAGAAAAATAGTATATTTCCATGAAGATATTGTCAAACACTGATCATTAATATGGATTTTAAATCGTATATGCAGGGTGTCCCACCGAACTGGGTCATTAGATTTTTTTGAACTTCTATTTAAAATTTGGTTTTGAAACTTGCAGTGTAGTCCTGGCCCATTGTGATCAACTTAAATATTTTAAACTTTATAGCACAGAATACCTAACAACCAGAATATCATCTCTTTGTCAGCTCTTTTGATCTCAGTGCGCAAAATTTCGTGACCTTGATGTCATTATTCGGGCGAGAAGTCAGGATGGGTCTTTGATAGAATTCGGTGCCTGACAGGACTTAACTGAAGTGAATTTCGAGAATATGATACATATCAACGTTAAAATGAAAGTATATCGCTTATTTTTACAATTATTTTACTTTCTTTTCCATTATTTTCATATTTTATCGACTTGCATTTGATAACACTATTTAGGGCTGGGGCAGTGACTATATATAAGTAGACTGATCAAGTACATATAAAAGCGAAATAGCTCTAAAAATTGTCGATAGATGTCGATAATATCCATAAATTACCATATAATGCAGTTCGATAGTTGTCGGATAAAAGTGTGGGTCAGCGCTATCTAGAATAATTTACAAACCAAGTAGGGTATAGGTATCTTTTATTGTGGGTGAATATCGGTATAAAAATCCATTTCGATTTTTCTAATTTTCGAATGTATTTATAATACATTACAATAGTTTGATAAGTGTTATAATAATAAATATTACTCATGTAATTACGATTAATAATATGAACTGTTAAAATTCAACTTTTCAAACCTACGGTTACGACAGTGCTCGTATATGAGGAAAATCTCTTTTTAGAGAGAATTTTGAAAGTTAGAGGAAAAAAAACTTTTGTTTCAGAAGGAATTTTGAATTTATTGATGATTTTTTTATTTATTTGCTTTAGTTTAATTAATTTTGTTATTGTATCTGTGGCATTTATTTTAATTTTATTGACAAAAAGTTAATAAATTTGTATTTACCGCCTAAAATATCAGGAACTGCAATATCAAAACGGGAATTCTACTTGTCGGTGACGGGAATTATCAATCACGATACATACGAACACTGGATTACGATTCAAAGCAAAGACCGATTGTCGTTAAGTAAATGAGTAGTTGGTCAGAACAAAATAACCTCTCAATGTAATCGTTTCTTCTTTGGTATTGTAATTGAAATCGAATAATATACAAAATATAACTATAATATGCATATGGATGATATGCAATACGCAGAGCATTACGGGTATTATGCCAATAGAAGTATTCTTTCATAATTCATCACCTACATATGAGTTGTACATAATGAGACATTTGTATTAATAAAGCGTGTAAAACTTCTTTTATTTTTCTGATAACATCTGCTTAGAGTTCTATATCCTCTGCAGGTAACAATAATAATTTATAGCATATTATAATCCTGTTAGAGAATTAGAAACGTTTTCTGCAAATAATATTGTAAACATTCCACCATATGTTCTCTTAACGATATCGATTCAATAGGCCTTTGTATTACTAGATTTTTTTTGGGTGGATATTTTCGTGTTTATTTTACTTTATTGCCGGTATTTTCTTATCATCTAAAGAACATGCCGCGCCGTCATCGAACCACATACTATGTAAAAGTTTTTTGCAATCTATTTATGTTTCCTGTCTTTCTTTTTGCAATTTCTACATAAAAAGCTGATTACATGTTTTGATTTTAAAATTTTAAGCTTCGCTTAATATTAATTTAAAAACATTAACAAAAAAAACCTATGATACATTAAAACTGTTTTTATAGTATTATTGTTACAAAAATTTTGTAGTTTTAATTATTCTTATGAGGATTTCTGCATAAGCTTGCTCCTTCAACTGAATTAGAAATTAGCTATTAAAGTGCTCGTTTTGCAATATTCTCACTTTTAATACTTACATATATTAATAAATAACTACCCTCTTGCAAAATTTAAATTTCCAACATATTATTTTTAGTAACTTCAACAGAAAGACTTCAAAATAACTAGTAATCTAATACAAAACCATTGGTAATTTCCTGTTTCAATGTTGAAGTTACTAAGAATAATTGATCATATACTCATTTTTGTACAGGTAAGAAACAAAAAAATACTATTTTAGATTTTTAATACTAATAAGAAACGATAAAAATATATACTGCGTTTATAAAGTTTGAAAAAAAATGATTTTCTACATAGAAAACAGAAATATAAAATAAAAAAAATAATATATTTAATCGCGAAATTAAACATAAAAATGGGGGTTAATAATCACCAAAAAATGCAAACCCATCACATATATACTTCCTATAGTTAAAAAGCGTCATATCAATTTCATTATAAACCTCAGATAATTAAAAATTATTTTTCAAAAAATGCTATTTACAAGAATCACACCTGTATATACGAAAATTTTAAATCGTAAAAACATTTTTTTTGTTTGCTATAATTGAAAACCTAAAAAATATAAATGGCATATCATTTTACATAGTTCGACTAGCAATACAAAATGCAGTGCAATTTTGAAGTAAAATAATTTTACGAATTTAAATTGCTTGTTAGGTAAACATCCGGCAGCCTTGCGATCTACACTTGCGCCTCACTAACCCTTAAACATTTTTTACACACCTGTGATTGTTTACTTTTATTTATGACTTTACACTTACACTTACATTATAGGAAATGCAACGTACGCAAACTTTTCATTATTTGCTTTGTTTTTCCCACAATTTAAATATTGGCTTTTATTGCTTGCCATGCCTTTCATTGGCAACAACTACAATAATACGGGCTAAATCAAAAAAAAAAATCATTTTATGTTATATGCTACCGCGCTATCTGTGAACTAAATGCCTCTAACTCATGTGTGTTGCTCAACTCATCACCTGTAAACACGGTTCGGAGCTAAGATAGGCAATTCGCTTCCCCCGCCATTTTGGATGTAGAAACACTAGTGAACATCTGGAATTTGCCATCCAAAAGGGCCACTTTTAAGCGCAACATTTTTCCGTAAGCTTAATCAGTCTGCTTATATATAGTCAATGGGCTGGGGCTATTTGTTACAGATCCCTGCAAATCGGTAATAACTATAACTTCCTAGGTTTTGCATATTTTACGGAAGAATTAATGTAAAATTATATAGTAATAAGTAAATATTTTCTAGTTTTTGAGCCTCAAGTTGAACTGTTGGAAAAGTAAATAAGAATAAAACTTAATAACTTAATTTTAAACTAATATAAAAAATACGAACTAGGAGTTTGAGTCCGCAAATGATGTTACATACATCATATGTACAAAAAAGAAAATAAAATCGTACAGTGGTTATGCCAAAACCTGTACAAAACGAAAAATGGATCTCGGCAATTTTTTTACAACTACATGTAAAAAGAAGTATATAGAACACCCCTACATAGGAAACACCACCTTTGTCCTTTTGCCGTAAGATGGAGCCGTAAACGTATACACAATATTGAAATATGAAATATCCATCTAATAAATAATGCAATATTATTACATTTTAAGATAAATTCTATATTTTCGTTTATATTTTATTTAATATACTGCTGTGGTATGGCACCCCGGGGGTTATAAATTCTGTGTTATGTTATTATTAGAGATCAATCTTTATCGATGCGTCGGGCAAATTCTCTCAGAAGTTAATATTTTATTTTTAAGTAAGATTTTGTTAATAGATTTGTTTGATGAATTTAAGTATTTTATTGTTCAACTGTTTATATTAATTTCAGTCATTTGTACTTATTGCCTTCATCAGTATTGTATATATATGTTGTTCATTGTTATATTCAAGAGATCCTCTTTGCATTTTATGCGCTGCTTTGCCACGCATTTATTTTGTTATATGTATGCGATGTTGGGCCTCTTAAAAGGTAGTTCTTTGAAAGATACCGTAAGTACATGTGTTTGTTTTCTTTGATGCCATATTTGGTAAATTCATTTTTATTTTAAAATGTAGTTCGTTTTATTTGAAATTATCAGCTTTCAAGGAACTCTTTCATTAAATAATTACTGTTGTGTTTAATTGTGTACACATATTGAATGTAAGATCAGTATTGGTAATTTGCTTTTAGAAGAAATTGTTTTTTTGTTTTTAGATTTTAATTTTCCGTTTCGTAGTTTGCAATTTAGTTTTGAGTAATTAATCACCTCGGATTAGGTGAAAAGAAGCTTTGAGCTTGTAATTATATTTCAATTTAATATTATTATATTTGTTTGTCCACGTTTAAATTAATGTTAGTGTGTTGAAATTTTAAGACCACGTGGATTTTTTGTGCGATTTGGATTTTCTTCTAGAACAAATCTGTCTTTTGTTTGATAAAGGATTTGCATTGTCCTTGTTAATTGTAGATTCCTGCAGTTTTTTATTTCGTCCAGGACCTTAAGTCCTTGGTTTATTTTTTTACTGCAATTTGTAACAAATGTTTTTTTTTCTTTTTTTTTATAAAAATAAAAATCAATGATTGTAAAAGTCATTCTAAATTTCTTATCTTTTATTTTGAATTCAACCTTTGCAATTTTAATAATTAAAGTTAGTCAATTTACTTACGCCCACATTTTACTTTTCAAGATTAGTTTAATTGCGAAGTACCTAGAAATCAGATTAATCTTTTTGCGCCCTTTTAAATTTTTATCCGCTGAGCTAGTAAATTTAAATTCAAATCAATTTTTTTTTTATTTTCAATTTCATTTTACATTTATGCTTGTACCATCAGTACACAGCAATACGTATTACGTATAAAAACACTGCAATAGTACTATATACCACAGTGTTCCCAGAGCATACGAGTGAGCTACGTAGATATGTGGGTATGTTGAACAGACGAAGGCAACGGTCGCACTATACACATCAGATACACATTTGCCTACGATGTCCTTAGTACAGCAAAGGAAAAGAACTATCCGCCGTGTCTGCCTGTCAGGGAAAATTGCGTAAACAATTTTTGTGGGATTGTAAATGGTTGGCCTTACAGAATTATTAATATTAACATACGAATATAAACTTGAAGTCAGCGACGTGTACCTAATACAAGATGAAACGCATAAAAAAACAAGTTCTCACCCGATTCAATGGAGGACCAAGCTGCGCGTTGAAAATGCGCGAACCCTTCCCGCCAGGCCAAGATGATATCCTGGTTGCCAGATATTCTGTGTTTATAGCACTTTCGGTGCAATGGTACAATTTAATTATATCAAAAGCATTTAAAGAGTATAAGAACTCTTACTCAAGGTGAGTACACTTATTTGGAGTATTTAAATTAAATATAATATTACTGTTCCGTACAATTTGGATTCGTAAATTCTCAAAATAACTTTTAAATCTTCCGCTATCATAAGATGAATGCACCAAGCCTACCCATACTAATTTCCATGCAAATTAATTAACACTCAATATATACTGGATTTACAAACATAAAATAACAATTAGATCTATTATGGTTGGTTATTCATCCTATGTTCTACAACAATAGATTATCCGCCCTCATTCTGCAATACAAAAATGGTTTGCGTTACTGTAGAAAATATGTTCTACCAGATACTAAATAGATATTTATTTGGTATTAATTATACATATGTATGTTCTATTTGTGTCTGTAAAAAAAATGCATCTGATGTATCATCATATATATATTTTTTTGTATCTTTATTGTTATTAACGTAATTTACGCATTCGTATCATATCATTGTAACACGACGAAAATATAACAAACTTTTTCGTTAAAACCTTTGGAAAAATAATTTTATGGTTAAAAAAATATATCTTTGTTTCGTGTGTCAAATGCAGGCTGGTGTAATAGACCTAACTTTACACTATATTTTACATTTAAAACAAAACAGAAAGCAAATAAGCATTGCAGGTAAAGCGATGAAGGAATTGGTAACTTAATACTTACAGCCCAATATACCGTAATTTTGTTATGTAGGAATAATCATCATCTGATTAACTTATAAAGAAAAAAAAAATAGAAATTTTTGTATCCACCCTTTTCGATCGAATTTTGATTCAAAAACAGTTTAAGATATTAAATTAAATAAATAAAAACAATAATAAGCGATATTATGGGACACCTTTGAAACTTCATATCGAGGGACAAGAGTATTGACAAAATAATCAACATCCAAGCTCATCATTATATATAACATTCATACAATTTCGAGGTATTTATCACGGTGTTCTTGTATAAAGGTCGAGTAATCTAACTAAGTAGGAATTTATAGATAAATGCAAGTACTGTTTGGCAACTGAAAAATTACATAATGAGTCTTTATTTGTTTCTCGATTTTTTTTCTTGAAAAAATTGAAGGAACGTACTATGTTAATACAATAATTATTACGAATATTTATTGATCATATTAGAAAACTTATATTAAAGCCATGTTATTGTTCCTACTACAGATGATACACACCCGGTTCTTGTTATTTCTACGGTGAATCTGTAATGTCCACGAGCATTGCCATAACAATCGTAATCGAAGTAAAAAAAGGAAAAAAAGCAAAAAAAATATTGAAAAGCAGCAACAAAAAATGCAAAAAAAACTATTGAACAGGGAAAATGTTAGCTTGAAAAATTGATGAAGATTTAAGAAATAGGAAATAAAAGAAAGAGTTAAAAATGAAAAAAAAAAAAATTAAAACTGTAGAAAAACAAAAAAAAACATTAAAAAGGGGGGGAAAGTTAACAAAATGTTGAATGACAGTTAAAAAAATGGCATAGAAAAAACAAAAAAATCAAAAAAAATGAACCAAAAATTAAGTTGATAAAATGAGAATTTGGTAAAGAAAATATTAAAAAACAAATGTTGGAAAAGGAAAAAATGCAAAAAGCAAAAAAAAAGAAAAAATGTTAAGTGTTAAAAAAAAAGTAAACAATGCAAATAGCTTGAAATTTAGAAAATATGTTAAAAAATAAAGAAAATGAAAAAAAAAATAATTGAAAGAGGTAAAAATTTGAAAAAAAATAAAACGCTTAAAAGTGTATACTTATCAAGAAAGCTAAAACCAGAGTATTCTAATATTCGATAAAATATTTGGAAAACAATTAAAAAGCAAAAAAAAAATGGAAAAACATTAAAAAGTTAAAACATTAAAACAAAATATATCAAAATGATAATAAAAAAGATACAAAAGTTTAGTAAAGAAATATTAAAAAACAAATAAAAAAAATATAGAAAAACGAAAAAAGGATAATAAATCAAAAATATAAAATGGAAAAAATGCTAAATATTGTTAAAAAAATTAAAAAAAACTAGAACATCTGGAAAACACATTAAGCATAGTCAAAAAATTAAAGTTGAAACAAAGAATTGCTTAAAAAGGATAAAAAAGTTTCAAAAAATAAAAAAACGGTAAAAAAACACGAAAACATTATAAAGTTGGCAATGTGTAACCCCATTAGCACGTTTGTTCTAATACCTTTCAAAAAAAAGGGCTCATACCAGAGGCTAATTCTCAATAGATGAGTGAAATATCAAGACAGAACTGACCGACTTCTAATCTACATTCTAAAGACAACTTCTTCTTGTGAGACACAGTGCGTGTTGTTGTACTTTTTCTTAAATATTGTATTATACATTAAGATTTATGATTTCAGCATATTTGTATTATTTTATTATAATATATTCGAAAAAGTAAATTACTTAAAATGAATGATAACAAATAAAATTGATATATTTTATTATTCTTAAATAAAAGCTATTAATAGTATTTATACTGTTATAATTTTAATAGAATAAGTAATCTCAGAATTTTAACAGTATTTTCGCTGTCATTACACTTTAAACATCTAATCCCATAAAATACAAAATAATGCACCGGAAATAGTATGCGCAGCGATTTGAACGATTTGCAAGCATATCGATTGCCATAAAAAATATGTATTAGCATAGTGCATACAGAGGTTACGATCTTGTTAATTTATAATAAATCTAAGCGTATGAATAAATCCTGTTACTTAATCGTTCTTCGATAACAAAAACCACGTTTATTAAGGAAAAAAAAAACTACAAACACGCGAAAAATGTTCCAAATAAAATATTTTTGCAAATAATTACCTGCGCTGACTGTATGCGTTAACAGAAATCTTCGCAAGTTCGATTAGCGAAAGATACTCGACATTCGCCGGTAGCAATTTTTAGCAAAGGCGAGGCAACTTAGCCGGTGAATACTGTTCAATCAGGGGATGATAAAACGCGTAGCCGTTGTCTCCGACATCCACTTCTCGCTGAAAAAAATAGAGTCGATGTAAAGATTATTATCAAGTAAAATAGCATTTATAGATACCTTTCCTTCGATAATTGCACGCCGAATATAAACAACGAGTAGTAAAATCGAACAGCATCTTGCGGTGGCACTCTTTTTCTTGCACAAACACAATTACTAATAGTTATGCATGATAACTAATTATTGACTTAAACTGCAAAATGTCGCGAGCAAAAACTTTTAAACTTCTCTGATCGGATACATTTTTATTATATATACGTGGCGGATCACTATGCTAATTTCTATTGTGTGAGTTTTTACTCAGATGTCAACCGGACAAGGTCAAAGGGCCTGCGCAAAAACAAATAAAACACGAATTTCGATTTTAGAAATAAGTTATTAGCGTAAGATACACCATTAACGCATTTTCCATATCATAGATGTCAAACAAACTCAATCTCACCTATTCCCATTATTCAGAAGTATCTATAGCATAACATTTTTGATTGTTTTAGAATTCACAAAAAAAAAAATAATAGCAATTAATAAGAACGGGAAACAACGACGTTCGTAGAAAGTTTCCGTGGTTGAGAAGAACTTGAACGTTCTGAATTTTAAACTTCAGGGTTAGTGCAAGATGCCGCTCATCATTTGAAATATTTTCAATAAGGTCGATATTGATCTCATTTGCTGGTTTCCTAAAGAACATGAAGTAATCTAATGGGGTTAGATCAGGCGATCTTGTGGCCATCTTTGTCTGCTCTAACGAACCTGTCAGTAAAAAACTGTTGAAGAATATTGGCAGGTTTGTCGAGAAGTATGTGCTGGAGCAACTGTCGCGCTGAAATAACCTGCTTCAAGCTCATTTTCTTCATAAACTCTGCGATAACAATTCCAACATCTGTTGGTAACGTTGGGCCTGTTACAGTTTCCTCGAAGAAAATTGGCCTATTAGTTCGTTGCCTGGACATAGCTAACCAAAACTCCAACTTATTACGGGATGCAATTGCGTTTCTCGAAGTTCGTGTGGATTTTGCGCAGACCAGATACAATAGTTTTGTAAATTAGATATAGTCTGTTAGATAAACCAGGCTTCATCCGAGAAAAATGATTTGTTTAGCAAGTTCATCGTCCCTTAAATTGTTATTGAAAACGATGACAATATTCCAATCGCCTATCGTGATCTAATGGTAATAATTCCTGTACCGTAGAACTTTATAGAGATGAAAATGTAACTTTCTTTCACAGTTCATTGCGCCTGAAGTGTATGATAAGCCTATAAAATTATAAAATGTAATAAACTATTTCACTTAATGTTAAATATTGATTTTTTACCTGTTTGTTGAGCTATTACCAACAGATAAATTCCCCTTATTTTCTTACAGTATTCAAAAATACTATTGTTGGTGATATTAGATGTAAATATAAACGGTTTGAAAAAATTATAAGATAAATAAACGAAGGATACTACAACACGCACGCCAATGTCGCTAAATGTCAAGAAAATTCATTTAATGTATGAAATTTGTATGCAGGCGCGTATACAACTTGAGTTTATAGGGGGGGTAATCGAGATGATATTTTTATTTTAACTAAAAAAAAAAAAAAAAGGTCGACTCTTTTTCGATACAATTTGAATAGTGTCATCATGGGAGGGGTAATTACACAAAAAAAGAAAAAAACAAGGATGAATGTTTGTCTTTAAATGCAAAATTTTAATTTGCAAGTAGGTTTCGCTGGCTCATGGGGGGGGGTAATTACCCCCATTACCCCTCCCTTGTATACGCGCGTGTTTGTATGTAGCTAACTTCGCTCATTAAATTGGTAATAAGTATAGATAAATTTTTCCGGAAAACAGTTTTTTTCTTACGACAATCATTTTGAATCACATGGTACATAACTGCATCTAGTTTTGTTTACAAAAGAAAATTATAATTGTATTCCCAGATTGACGCAGCATCACTCTTATAATACTAGGAATTCGAATGTGACGGAAATCCCACTATCTCGGTTAACATTTACTCAACGACGTCATTATTGTAGATGTATGTAGATGATGAGGGGTGGTGTTACACTGCGACCTAAAGGATCTATTGTGTCCCCCATTCTTGCTGCTTTACAGTTGGCCTTCCAATCCTATTCCTTTAAAAAGTGTAGTAGATGCAGAGGGCCCAGTCTAGGTAAGTCTCCCTCTTCGATTTCACATGCTCCCAGGTACAATGCCCTCGGGTTGCATCAGTGCTGCGCAGTTTGAGAGGAGGTGGATGGGTGTTTCATCCTGTTCCCCACAAAATCTGCATTCAGGATCTTTTTCCAATCCAAGCTTACTCAGGTGTCCTTTCAGTCTACAATGGCCTGAAAGTATTCCTGTTAATATGCGAACATTGTTCTTACTCAGGTTGATGCATTCTGTAAACCTCTTCTGGTATAAGTTCCCAGAAGAATTTTAACTCTGCGTCATTCCCTGGAAGATTTTCCCAGTAACTGGATTTTTTTCTGCTCCATTTCTATTTTTTAGTTTCTTCAGTATTGTACTGCTACTTAACCCCAAAAGGGTTCAGGCCCTACGAAAGGCATTCCAAGCCCCTTTTTTCGCGAGTTATCCGTTATTTCGTTTCCTTCCACTCCTGTGTTACCCGGAACCCACAGGAGGGTTACTTTATTTCTTTTGCCTAGCTCATTTAGTTTCCCTAGGCATTCCCAGACATCTTGGAGCTGATTTCATATGAGCTCAGCGCCTTGATGGCTGCTTGACTATCAGACATGATGATATCTCCTGTTTCCCGAGAGTTCCTATCCATATTGAACTGAACACATCTTCCAATAGCGTGTATTTTCCGCCTGAAATATACTTGGGTATTTTCCCAAGCTTTCGAAATATGTAGTTCTAGGCCCGTATATTCCTATTCCAGTTCCTTCTGCCGTTTTGGAGGCCATCATGTACCATTTGATGGCATTTCTATTAAAATTCAAAGATGGTGTTATGACCCCACTCGCTCCTGTTACTTAGCTTTGGTGGGTGAATTCCTTCACAAAGCTAAATTTCTTTAACATGTCATCCCGGGGCATATCCCAGGTTTGATCACCGTCAGGAGATTGAGGCCTATGCCTAAATCATTCCTTTCCTTGACCATTCTTAGTGCGGTTCTTTTCGCCACGCCCTCCACTACAATGTGGAGGGGGGCAAGAATCCAATACTACTTCAATAGCTGCTGTTTGGGCAGGTTCTCATAGCCCCCGTTATGCATACACATGCTAATCTTTGCACTTTCGAGAGGTTAATTCTCGCGGTGGCCAGATTAGTTCTTTTGCTCCATGCTACTGAATGCATAGGTGATGATCGGTCCTCAACTATCGCTGTATACATCCAAAGCAGTATTTTTGGGTGCATCCCCAATTTTCCCTGCAAAGTTTCTACACACCATCAGAGCTCTTTTGGCCTTGTTGTTACCTCAAGCTCATGTTTGTTCCATAGAAGTTTGTTGATCTAGAGTGAGGCCTAGGTATTTAACTTCCGCTCTCCAGTCTATATTTTTGCCCATCCAGTTTAATGGTTCTAAGATTGGATTTTTCTTTCCTGGTAAACGCTACTAGGGTTGTCTTAGTGGGTGGACGATTGAATCCCATCGATTGACACCAATCTTCTCTCTGTAAAGTTCAATCCTCTTTTGAACTACGTCACAGAGGGTATTCTCAAATTTGCCTCTTGCGTATATGACAATATCATCAACAAACCCTTGACAGGATAATGCCTAGATCCGTCAAAATCCGCATAAAGAGTTCGTCTAACTATTAGGCCTCCACATAAGTGGGGATGTAACTCCCCCCTGTGGGCATCCTCTGGTCGTACTAACCAGAGATGGTCTTATGTCCCACCTCCGCTTCCACCGACCTGGTAGACAGTAGTTGCGACATCCATCTAGAAGTCACGCCGTCTACCCATTCATATATTACTTTAAGCCTTTAATTAAATTGCCCAATATGCTCAAACAGTTGCCACTGCAGTTATTTAAAACAGATTAAAAAGTATGCTGCTTGAATAAAGAGTTACTTTGCATTAAATGAATACTGAATGATCTAATTTCCTTAGTTAACTTTATTGTACTTATGCTAGATTTTAAATTCGCTATTATTTTATTTTACTGGTTTCTGTACTGTTTTTTACATTGTAACTACAGGACGTCTCCTATGCTGCAGATGCAGCCTAAAGGAATCAAATTATAATTATTATTATTATTAACTTTTTAATTTTTTTCTGATACCTTGATTATTTTGAAAATTTTGAAACATGTGGCCTTATTTTCAACACTGAGCCTTTTACCCATTTTCGACTGGTGGTAAGCGCTTCTAGGGTGGATGAAAACACGAAGAATTGGTACTTTCAAAATCCACATTGACAATTTATTTATTCGCATACCTACACTGTTGAAAATTTTAACACTTTTTTGACTATTTTAATAGTCAGGAGAGGTCCACACTCTTTTCGTGTTATTTTGTCGAGAACTATAGAAGTTTAAATTTGACGAGCAAAGATAGTCAAGTATTGTCTATTGCTAAGGAGTTTTTTGTCCAACTGACACGTGAATTATAAAATACTTCTAGTCACATTTTATTTGATCTAGACTAGACAAATTTACTAGCTGTTTTAACTAAATGAATGCGATCTATTGGTGTTTTAACACCATTTTCTAAAACACAACGTCTTTTTAATATGCAACTCCTAGTTCTTAGTGCTATAATATTCTCTCTTAAGACGTTTTCTCATTATAAATTATGGCAAAACCACTCATTCACAAGTTTTGGTTTCAACTAAACGTACCAATTTTAAAATGATTTTTTGAGAACCATTATAAAATTAAGTGAATGTTTATGCTATTTTGATTCAAATCTAAACTAATTGGCGTAAAATAGATGTTCCAATACATCTTAAGATGTTTGAAATTTTTTATGCCCACTTGAATTAAACGTTTATATAACACAGGTTACACTTTGCAAGTCAGTCACATTTTGTGGTTTGGTTTGGATTATGTTAATACGGAGAATCAAAACCGAAAACAGATACAAACCGTGCAATGCAGGTGGTGCGTATAATGCAATACTGTATTAGAATAGGTGGGGTTTCTATATTTTTATCGAGGGAAAAATTCTGATTGGTGACGCTTCTGAATGTCTAAAAAATAGTCAATCCTCATACTCTGAACAAAGAATTCACACGAAATTCTAGTCATTTCTGTTCTATTCAATACGCGTAGTCCAACTCGTCTGGCAAAGTTGGGAAAAATCAACACTAAAATATTTGACTAGCGCAAAATTAACGCCAACACCGTAATATTTTCAACATTGTACTAGTGATAGGTTGCTACGAAGCAAACTGATATTTTGTAACAGCTAACAACCGTTCGCAGTTTGTAGCAAGCTATTCGATATCAAAAAACCTGCTACTTTGTGAGCAGTTTCCTGATATAGTAGACAAGTGCGAATGCTGTAAAACATACAATGTACATTTGTACCAGTATATATAGCAGTAAAGCAGTGTATTAAATGTAGTGATGTCTAGAACTGCTTCTTTACGTTAGCAGCTACAACCTACGTCAGTAGATGTTTCTAAATATGTTACGTAAAGTGAGTATCGTGCGTCGGAGTATTTAAATCGTCTTGATGACTTTGGGAGATGCATGACACAAAAAGGATTATTTTTTTTCAATGATTAAATTAATTCTTTGTTTACAACACCGATAATAAATTTAAATGTTAGGAATTGTAGTATTACTAATTTATTTGTGGTGTGTGTGTGTTGTACTGTTTGAATTATATCTTCCTTCATCCGCGTTTTATTGCTTGTTTATGTTCATAGTTGACCATTTTTATTGCACTTATAGAGAAATAGGATATCTATTTATTGTTAAATCCTTGCAATTTATTACTTTCTTTGTAGTCACACGAAAAGGGAATTTCCACTTTTTCTAGTTTCTCGTATTACTAAAACCACATTAATATTATTATAATAATTGACACACTAATTGCAACATATTTGGTTTGTATTTTTATTTTAGTTACTAAACTTTGGTGGTAACTTGTTAACTGAAAGACTTTATATATGAACTTGAGCTGTTGATAATAATACATTGGAAAAATGAGATAAATACCATTAAAGGCTCTATTTTATTCATATTATAAATTTTAAACATTTTATTGTAAGAAACAGTTCGTGTTTATTTTGTGGTACTATCGATGTATCATAGATGATTTTTACTGTACAAAAAATGTAGAAATGAACTAACAAACATAATAAAGAAGGTATTTCTAAAAATAGTTCCTACAGAAAACTTACTACGGAAACCACAAACGCAGTTCTACGCAGGACCTAATCTCTTACAACCACACATAGGGCACATGGCATTCAACATAAAAGATTCACATGACTTTGTCAAGAAAATCCCATCTCATCAGCAATAAGTTCACTCCGGAGATCGCACGTCTCTTCGATCATGTCCTGAGCACAACATATTTTTAATGGAACCAGAAACACTATATGACATATATGAGAAAAAAATTCTAATAAGTTTCTTTGAAGAGATCGTGTATACTCTGTGCAAATTATTTACTGTGTGATGAGATGAGTTATCCCATAAGAAGTGCCTTTCTCCTTGGTGATGAGTGGAGAGCATTTTCATTACTTAGGAGCGGTAGTAAAATAATATTGTTTAGGAGTCAAATACATATATTGAATAAAATCATCATCACAATAATAAAAAATATAAAAATAGGATCACGACATCAAAGGTAACAATAAATTCACAAACAAAGCTTTTGATGCCCGCAATGGAAGAATTTACGCAGGCACGTTGACATTGGCATGGCAGTCTCTATATTAAAGCTCTGAAATGCACGATAATTACGACACCCCAAATAACTATAATAGATAAATACAACCTTAGAGACAGACAATTCGGGTTTATAATAATCGTACAGCTTTACAGTGGCGTTGGCCACGTTTTCCACGATTAGATTTTCCTCTATTTTGAACGGTAAGCAAACCTTTTCTTCGCCCAGTTGCGTCAGATAAACACTTGATTTCTTATTTGTTCGAAACTTTTTGACAGCTTAAACTTCGTTTTTTAATATCGTTACTCCATACACAAGAAATTTTATCAAACTTACCACTATTAACGATTGCTGTGAGCGCATATAAAGAAGCTGAGATCTGGAGCGTAACCAGAGAGCATATTTACCTCGACGATGGCCATGTTTATCTTTGCTGGAGATGTGTAAGATACGCACAGGTTATTTCCAATCATTGAGCATTCTCAAGTTTTTGATTTACCGGTTCAATTCGACACATCTAGTTTGAGATCATCAATCGCTAACAGCTTATCCACATAGTAGTTGACTGAGGTCTAGATTTTAAGAAAGCATATACAGAATGATGATAAGAGATTTAACACATAATATAATATTACCTGTATTGCAACGCATCCATCACCTTCTATTTTCGCCTTGATTCATTTGGATACACAGTTAAGGGTAATATCTCTGGTTTTGTACGATCTCGTTTGAAGATTTCTACATTCTCTTGTCGGTTTTAGTTTCAAGCGATATTTTAACATTTGGTTCCTTTTTATTAACTATAATGCAATATCGGATATTGCGCTAATCCCCCAACGGTGTCCTAAGAAAGAAACAAATGATCGAGTTTTAAGATAAATTCTGGTAAGTAAAGTTATATTAAAAGTAAGCAGATTTGTGGTAGGTTAATAACATCCAAAACGTTTTTATATTCACCCACTTTACCTTGTGGGAAAAGTAAATCTGAAATTTTGGCCAGTGTTATTTTATAGCATATATACCGGATCTTCAAGACAGGAAAATGATAAAAAAATAGAATTATCCTCACTGACTTGCTATAATTTTATAATAATGCTACAATACCGTAGTAGAGAAAAATCCACACTCTTGAGATAACTTTGACTCTGCAAACATCTAACGATTGAGCTTCCTATGCCCAGATTATTCACCAGGATCCTGTTTAGTAGCGACAGTGAGCACGTATCGGACACTTCCACAATTTTCAGCTTTAGAATTTTGCGATTGCGTCACCATGTCATATCATTTTTGTTGTCTGCCACTGCTCAATTAGTTTATCTAATCGTTTTTTCGTCTCCTCAGGTGAATTCATAAGCCCTAATGCGTACGAGCTAATGGCTCGTATTTTATCAAGAATCGGCATCGCCTAAAAAATACATTTCTTAGACCCTTAGATAAAGATCTCCTCGCCATCTTCGTGTTGGTCTTCCAAAAAGCTGATGACTACGTATGACGTCAATGCAGTGGTTCGATTATTTGGAGCTTGCCATGCCCTAGAAATGATGAAATACAATCGTGTTATGTCCTTATAAAAGCAATATATTATAATACCATTTGGTGGAAGAGTGATGAACTGGATCGAAGCACCGTTCTCCAACTGATGCCAGATTACCATTTTATGGCCTTGTTATAACGTCATCGTCGGATGATATGGATTTTTTCATCTGCCTGAATGTGCAGTCAATGAACGAAAGATGTTAAACAACATAGAACCATTTGGTTGCCTTGGTCCGACAATGCTGAGAATGACCCATCGCTATGGACGTAATATTAGCCATGCGTGATATCAACTATTTCTAAATTCTTGAAAAATCTTCTTTTAACTTCGTCAGTCAGAGCGTTATTCGCTTCGAGGTATTTCAGTACGTAAAGGTTTGGTGTTAAGGTGGCCATAGTCTGTTCTCCGCAACCAGTGGGCACTACCAGGATGTTTTCCAAATTCTAGAATTTAAAATCATTCGACAAAAATATTTTATGTTGGGTAAATCTATATTTACTTGAAACATTGGTCCTAATATATCGGAATTGATAGTTACTCTGCCATCTACTGTATCTTCCACGACATTTTCTGGTAAATTTATGGACCACTCGACGGTATCCGCTCCTAGTGTATCTGTAAGAATGATTATTATCTCTTTTATATTCGATTATGGAATAAAATGAAGACATACCATTCGCGCATAACAGTGCACTTTTGATTAAATTACTTGGATAGCCTTCCGGTTCAACTAGCAAAGATTTCAGCACTACGTCTCTGAAAATAATGTCGAATATAAATTTCTGCATGAGTATTGAGTGATATCAGGTGAAGCTGCCACCTGGCGACAGGCAAAGTAAAGAGCGAAAGAAGAACTTGGTGGTTTCCGTTTGTTAAAGTGTGTGCACGAAAAAAGAAATGACCAAAATTTTAACTGTCTTTAATCGATTAATAATTAATAATAAAAATCTCAATAAATTGTTCAAGAATTTGATATCGGTGCAACAACGGTTAAAAGATTTTATGTAATAATAAATACGAATGTCAAAAATTTGGGGTTTCACAAGTACTTTTTTTCCGGATGATTATTACCGTGGTCTGGGATATTGTGAAATAATGATATCGTAATGATAGATTATCTTTCAATAAAGTAACGTTTACGGACGAAAAGATATTTCAGATGTATGGCTTTTGCACCGCGTAATAAATATATTGCAAAAAGTGTAATATTTCAGGTAGTAACAGCTAGAAGGACTCAATCCGGAGTAGCTTATATCAATGTCCTGCAATCAATAAAAATATGATGTCCCATTGAAGAAGAAGAAATATATTTTTGTTAACTTAAAGGTGTCAAATATGCAGACTATGCATACTACTATGCATATATGGTTTGTCGATGAGTGCCACAACACTGTATCGCTACGTCCTTATATCAACATAGCAAAACTATTTTAATGTGTAATACTTAAATATTTAATTTTATTCGAAAATTTGCAAAATGTAAATATCCCGAAGCACTGGTCGCGGTAGAAATCTACAGTAGCCACAAAAATAAATGTATCATGCAGTGTATTGGGAATCAAATAACCATGTATAAGTAGATTATTTATCGAATACGAAAAGTGAAAAATAACGAGGAGCTAGCAGACAGGTCGACTGTATTCACATGTATAATAATTTACCTTCGTCGAATTCCCTGAATCCGGCGCACAATCCTTGGCATATGCTGATCAACTTCGCCGCTATCACGTTATGTTAACGTGTCCAATCTTTGTGGCTTTTTATACGGTAATGTGTGTGTATAACTATCTTCAGCCGCCTAAACACATGGTGAAGCTGTTTTGTCTTCTCCGTCTATTCAAAACTATATCCTCAGACGTGTCTAAAGTTACTCGAATCTGAAATTTCGATTACAAAAAACGATTCGGATAAGAATATTGCGACCAAAATGTGACTTTGGAAATTAGATATAAATAACTAACCGGTAAGCTATGCTTGAGGTCAATGATACCGGTATCGGTAAATGAAGTATTTCTTTGCCGCTTGATGGAATATGGCAGGAGAATATCCACAAGAACGGTTGAAGCCTTTGATTTCTATTTTGTCACTTATTCCGAAACCGCTATCAAGGACATGCAAGATTACGTTTCCGTTCCAATCGGTGATACTATCAGGTAGTTTGCGTTCCAGATCTGACTTCTCCTGATCGCTGCGAAAAAAAACACAGAAGTTATGAGATATTGGGCGGATGCGCTGTGGTTGGAGTACTTACACCGGTACCAAGTCCCATAGCCACGTTTCCGGGAAGAATGATCTCACTTCTGATCCACGATTATCAGCGACCGCAGCATGTGCTTCTCCTTTCAACGCGACAGCAGTTGTCAGGAGGGGTTGTACTGCACCACCCGATGCAGCGGTAGGGGCAGGCACACCTGGTTTCGCAAGGGGAGAAAATGCTAAAGCTTTATACAAATTATTAAGTATGGGGGTAATTAATTCTTATAGTAAATGTAATGATGAAAATATTTAACTGTTACTTTGCAATAAAGCGGATACCACTTCGCTAGGCGATTGATGAGTACAAATATGAGCACTAAACACTGTACCGAAAATTTCAACCGCAAAGAAATAACTTCTATTTAATATTGAATTAATCAAACATATAAACATTTTGAATTTTGGTTATAGCCAACTGGCTTCAGTAAACCAATTTATCTTTACAGAGGCCCAAAATTAACTAAAAAATTAGTATTTTTATATTGAAGATACTAATAGAATCTGCGAAGAACTTATAAAATTTGTAACATTTGTATATCTGTAACTTATATGAAACGCTTTTTTTTTAAATATTTGTTTGTAAGATTTAAGAAATGTATTTTGTGTAACCTAAACATAACATCGTTATAGGTAGTTGCGCATTGCACGTACAAAAACACGCGACTTTGAGTACACTGGTAGCATGAGTAGAGTTTGTATATTGCTGGCTGTTGTAGCCAGATGAGATTGTGGCGAAGTGGTAAAGCAGCGCTTTTTCTAGCTAACATAATGGCAGAAACACTTGAAGCTGAGAATTTGGTAAGTATATTAGGTATTCATTGAATAACCATAAGTGTTTATGTATGTCATCGTAATTACACTTTTGTAACAAACGCAATATTCAATAGAAACACTAGCTGAACAGCGACATTCTCGTATAGTTACTTACAAAATAACACATTAATTTGACATTAATCCCATTCAGAGCCTATACTATAACGAGATACGTCATTACTTGCAAATTCGGGCCATGCCATACCATATTATTAAAATGCAACCAACTAAATATAAACTATTCTGGTTCAATTAAGATACTATCGTTGGTGCCTACTGCTTTTAAATTGCATGCTTTTCAATCTTCCCAAGTATCCACATTAGTTATTGCTACAAACCTGTCAAACTGTCAATGGTTTTATTTTGTGGTAATTCTGCATTTGCAGTAAAGTGTGGAATTGTCCTTTATACTTTGTATATATTTATTTAAAAGTAAGTAGTTATTACAACTAAACCATACCGAAACCATTGTGTAAACAGTCGAAGAGTTAATAGTTCGTTTAATTGTGTATTCGACACAGAACGCGAGAACAACAGGCCATTACTTCCCGTTAAAATTTCGTGCGAGGAGTATAAAAATCCATATATTTTTAATGTCATATTCTTTACAATATTTCGTTTTTAGAGAGTAACGAGTGTTGCAAACATAAGCAAAAATTTCATCCATGTAAACAAGGAATTACATCCACTAACCCAAAATGAAAATGCCATATGAAATAAATGTTGTAAAAATTATTATTCTACTCTTTGCCAATGTACTATTGGAAACACAATTTATGATCATGTACGAAAAAAACAGTTAGTATATACAAATATGTTACAGAAGTGATTCTTTCACATACATTTTTCAGACGAAAAAACACATTAAACATTTTGAAAGTGCCCTTAAAGAAAAACCCATTTCTATGGTTGAAACACATTGTTGTGGTAGATATTATTTGTTCTCAAAGAAAAGGGAGTTTGTTACGAAACGATGGATGAAATTATGCAGATCGGGAGAGCATTACAATGTATAAGAGTGATCCCAGATAAAACACGTTAAGCTTACGTATAAGCTGCCACTTGCTTAACTTTACCTTGTCCAGACAAACTTAACAGTAAAAGTTAATGCTGGGGTTAAGCAAGGTTGCGACAAAGTTATTATATCAAGGTACGGTGACTTCGTGTATTTCGGAGTGATTCGGCGTCAATCGTTTATCGAGTATATTTTTTTTGGTTAACCGCCATTCGCTATTCTGTCATCGACCGCCATTATTTGTTGTGTCCAGTTGTGTTGTACGCGTTTGAGCTGTTTCAGTGTATAATAGTTTAAAACATCATTCATGCAAAAGTAAGTATTACCTAATTTTATATCTTTTACTAGATATGCGTTGTTGCTACAAGAATATCAATAGTTTATAATTCTAACCGATGAATTGAACTGTGTCTGCCCCAGTTGCCCCAACTATTGCATATAATTCTAACCTAATTTTCTACACCATAAGCGCATAAGCCAATGCACTTAGTTTAAAAAGTTATAGTTTATATTTGCTAACTAGATAGCTTGTAGTATAATTTGATTTTATATAATTCAGAAATATGAATAATTAAATGTTTGAGGTTTTTTTCAGTTTTAATGACAGTGTAATAGAGTTTTTAAATAAATTCAAAAATACACATATAAATTTAGTTTTAATTAATAAGAATATTATATATATATGTATTTGTATCTCTTATTTCAAGAAATCATTCTAATTGATCAAATATTTTTAGGAACGATTACAGTAATGAGCGTCACCAAATTAAATTAAACCCAGGCGTAATGTGGAAGGTCTTAGAAGATTTTTCTTTCATAGCAGAGTGTTTAAAACTAAAATGAATACGGTTTAAGGTTTGGCCCAACAGACTGCCACAATACAACAAGCATTATATGGTAACTAATAAGGATAAGAGGAGAATCAATTTCATAACTTATGAAATTCTTTTCAGCGAATATAGAAGCTCTATGACATTAGTAAACAATTCAAATAGTTGAAAACTCTTCTTGGAGAAAAAAAATTGGTGAGTAATTGATATTATTTAAATTATTACCTGTTTTTTTAAGTCCGAAACCATGTTCATTTATTGAATTAATTCCAACAAAAAATTTACAGATTCGATATTTGATATCAACCCATGGAAGGAACGTTAAGAGTTTGACATCAAACATCCTAAAAAAGCCACTAGAGGACAATATTGCGGCAAATCATTCTCTAACAGGGAAAGCTTAAAAAACCCTTTCCAGAAGACTGAAATGCTTAAAATTATTTTTGTGAGTATTTTATTTAATAACCACTAAGTATAGTAAAATAAGATAGTTGTATTTTGTAGTAACGAGGGAAACAGTTACTTTTCATAATATCCACGACGACTTGTCGACTCTTGGAAAACTGATAGTGTTTCCCTTTTCTTCCCACTCTGGTATTGTTTAATTTTTTAATAGTTGTCGTTTTTTTATTACAGAGAATCGCGGCAACACGATGGCAACGGAAAATATATTATAGTGTTGTTTTATATAAATATAAAAACGCAATCTAAATATTATATATAAATATGTAGAAGTTTTTTTTTTATTATTAAATACTGAAATTCTAATTTTATTTGAATGAATTTTCTTGATGCAAACAGATGTGATTTTGAAAACAATATATTTAGGAGACGATGGACGGCATCCGAAAATAATAAAAAGAACGACAAATTATATCTAATTTACTAAAATTCTCTCGGAGTTTTGTTTAGCAATAATTTTGTAAAAAAAAACATTTTTGAAACACTTGAAGTTACATAAAGTTTATTTGTACGAAATTTATTTTGTTTCAGCTTGCGTGTTATATTCTTCCTTAAAATATTTAGTAATTTTCAAAGTCACATGAAGAAGAGGTCATATACCCAACTCCTTTCCTGACTATAGCCAAGCTTTAGAGAAAGCTTTACCAAACCTTGATAAAGCTTACAACAATCAAAACAAAATAGAATTGGTTATTAATTCTTCATTTTCTCTGGTTTTAGGTCAAAATATGGAAATGTACATTAATAAGGACGTTTCACTTTGATTTCAAAAGCTTTTTCAAGTAATACGTATAAAAATAAAATTGTAAATGGTGTAAATATAAGTAAATTGTTTAATAAATGATAAAATCATAATTCAAAATTCATAGTAAACAATGTTTTGTTTATTAAATAAAAAAAATGTATACCATTTATAATTTATATTTTTACATATATCTTGAAAAAGCTCTTGAAATTAAACGAAACGTCCTTAATGTACATTTCTTATTTTTTATGACCTAGAAACCAGAAGAAAGAAAGAAATTAATATCCAATTCCTATTTTGTTTGATTGTTACAAACTTTTATCAAGTTTTGTACAGGCTTTCTCTAAAGCTTGCTCAACATTATCATTCCAACTTTGTCATATCGTTTTACAGACAAGCTTATGGGAACCTTGCCATGGTAACCTTATCACATGCTTTTACAAACAAGCTTAACCTGTAACCTTACTTGGGAAAAACCTTGTCCTGTGTCAACTAGCAAGCTTGTCATAACCTTGCAGTAAGCTTACACCCTTGCCATAACAAGCTTGCTGACAACCTTTTCCCTTGTCGGAACAAACGTTTAAAAAGGCCTGGTATTAACCTTAAATTGTTATCTGGATTGAATGAATTTAGTCTGGAAATTTGACGTACTTGGGTGTCAACATATTGGAAACCGAAATTCAGAAAGTAGTAAATCAGAGAGATTGGTTTGGATAGAGAAAGACTCTGCATACTAATCGTTACTGCGAATACTTTAAGCGAATAATGGTCCCGATTAAATTTTTTATACTCACTTGTGCTTTTTTGCTATTTTTTTTTCCACTGCTGTCATGATTAACATACTTTAAATTCTGATTTTCAAAAAGAATCATCACTAATATTAACGGTAAATGTCATTTTGGAAAGTTTGTTTATTCACCTGTCAAAAGTGTTTGACAGTTTAAATAACCTAAACGGTTGTTTACGTTTGACGAACAGAAAAATTTGCAACAACGGGTCGTGACGTCATAGCAAACTGACTCACGTAGTACCTCGTCTGTTATAGTAGATGAACTATACAAACATTTAAAGATAGTGTTAGTTAGTAGTCTGTTTAACAGAAAGTCGCTCCTATCTCAAAACCTATTAAAGATAGGTATAGGGAATGCTAATATAAAATGATAGGGGATGATATTTACTTTCTAATTTCGAATTCTTAAATTAAATGCGAATTTAAGCCCAATAAATTCTTGATTATTTACGTAACCAGAAATAGAGTACTCTTAAATTTTAATTAAAAATAATTGGGGAACAAATCTGAATTAGGTATCGCTAGGTATGTAGTTCGGTTGCAGAAGCAATCGAAAATTTGTAGAATTGCATTTAATTTGAGAAAAATATTATCTATTGAGTAATTAGATCAATTTTGTGAAGGTTAATTACGTAATCGTATGCAGTAATACTGAGTAATGAGTTGCAATGGGAAGATATCCAAACTTATATCCAGGAACTTTTGTTTAATTAGTGATGATTTGTGTTATCGACTAATACTAAAATGTTTGTTATACATATATATAATATTCTTAAGAGGTAAGTACATTAGGTACATATATGAAATGTGTTACACCAACAATTTTTAATGAACCAAAAAATAAATGAAACCAGCAACATACTACTAATTTTGATCGAGTTACTTACGAGAACCGCCACGAAGTACCGGATAATCTGCAAAATCCGTTCATATATATTACATACCAAAAAGTAATTTTAATTTTCAATTTATTAAATTGTTGGTTACTCAATAAGAGAGCTTCAGCTATTAGCACGTCAGATTAGTTAGTTAGAGTTTATTGTAATAATGATCAGAAAAGAAATAGAATGTACTGTACTTACGCATAAATATTTGCTCTGAAAGATATAAACAAAAAAAAATCATGTGTTTATCGCTTTTGAAAGATCTCAACTTACCCTTGCATTTCTTGGAAATGAAACGAAGATTCGATATCACTCCAATGCTAGAATCCTGTAAAATAAATAAAGCAAAATCAGAAAAAATAGCGAATGGTTCAGCATTCAATTTCGCAATATTACCTTTGAATGCGGCATAAGAATCGAAGCCTGGGTCGTAATATCCTGTAGTAGGTTGGAAGCCGTATCGTATCTACAAATAATAATATTTCAAATGCATATAAACCAATACAAAAATTGTTCATTCTATTCCTATTTTAATTACAATCTATACAAAACTACATGTTTCGGCGCAAATGGTCATCTTCCGCTCTTATATCGTCAACTCGTATTCTGCATTTTCGTTAATTTTCATGCCCACTTCACTGATGAGTTATGGTTCGCGTACGCAAGTTAGGGCATTAGCTAAAGGGGTTAAATTGTCGGACGCAAAATAATGAGTCGATCGAATGGTGGGAGTTCTTAGTAATGCTGTTAAAGAATTAGATAAGTTGTGGTAAGTGATATTTAGATAGTTAGTTGCTTTCTTGCTGGCTCTTTCTTCTTGCGCAAATGACTGATAGATTTTTGATCTGACCTCTGTTTTTTAGTTTTAGTTTCGTCAGTTAGAACACGGTTAGGTAAAAATGTTTAAGTATCAACCAAATTCAAAGATTTTACTTCAGTTGTGCTAAATTTTCATTTTTTGTTGTGTAGTTTCTTAATATTAACATTGAAGTATTACACTGGTCAACAAAATTTCAGATTTTTTTTTCATGGGTCTCTTCGTCCTTTCTAATGCCGTACTGATATCGCTGGGGCATTTTTATCAAAAATAGTGCCGTCAGCACAGGACACCGCTGTAGATATTAAGAGTTATGGTCCTGGCGGTCGAAAGAGGACCTAATGGTTTCCAGAATAATAGTTCTCATCTGGGCATATATTAGATATTGGTTTTTTACCTAGGTATTTATAAAAGTCAAGTTTATGTTATGTGTTGGTTATGTTTGTCAAGTTACCTTAACTTATTTAAATATTATTATTTTGCCAATGTTTCGTGAACAGGATGTAACAAAGACTATCAAATGTATTCAGAAATCAAAAACAAACGTGCTCATCAAACACAAATTACACCACATATATTAGACTAAAAAAAATCCCTTAATACTGTTTCCTTTAGTTAAAACCACAATTTGAATTTGGCGGCGTTGTGTTTTAAAATATTAACGGCTGCGGTTTTACTATAACAGCTTGAAAGCACCACCACGCAACACTCTTTAAAACGTTAACAACGTCAGCGTATATCTTCATTCACCGAGTTCTAGTCGACAACTGAAATAATAAGAGATGCTATCAAGGAATGGGACATGCAGCTCTTAGCACGTCAAGACATGTTCAAACATTAATGATTGCATGCTGCTTGATCAGTTCCGAGCTCTAGCCGACAACTGAAATAACGTCAAGACATGTTCTTTTATAGTACATATCTACGCAAGCATATTTTAGGTGGATAAGGGAATATTATGGAACATGGAAACTAAGGGTGATGGAGAAGTTCTGAAAACATAATTGATTTCAGCATTCAAAAGTATATAGGGTGGACCGAGCACATTCAGATGTTGTCGAAGGGCTTATCAACAACCTGTTATGTCCTAAGAATTATAAAGCTAAATCTTGGGGAGCATACTGCGAGATGGGTTTACTTTCCACTATTTGAGTATCGCCGGAGATATTGTATTTCTTGTTGGGGCTTCACCACTTATAACGAAATTTATTCGAAATCTTTAAATTACAAAAACAGGCTGTGCGGTTGATTAGTGGAGAGGACGACAGAGCCCATTGTTGTCCGTTGTTTGTTTCCCAAAAAAAATTAACTTTATACTCATTAATTATCTATGTGTATAAATATAGAGGCAGATGTACACTTCTCAGAGGAAAAATAGGGACACCAGCAATTCAGAATTTTAAAATTTCGTGATTGTAAGTGCAACTTCCGGGAGGACGTATTTGCTTATATTAGCCATAAATCACTTAATTGTATGTATTACTACGATCAAAGGTAACGACTAGAAATTTAAAGAAAAATAAATATATATATAGAGAAAAAGGTTTATGTATAGAATAAACAAATAGGAGTTTCGGTGGCGGCGTTTCCTTTAGAAATACCGGTGAAAAAAAATACATAACAACAAAAAGAACTCTCGAATAGACGGCTTCATTTAGAAATAAATATATATTTAACTAGTTTGATGTTACGTAGAGATAATTCTTTTTTAAGAAAATATGTGGTGATGGGATTTTATTATTTAAAATTATGTTACTCGTTAGTGCTGCTTTTAGTTCAGTTACTTATTTGGATTTATGCTCGCGAGTATTACTTTAGCAATAGATAATATGTCAGTCAGCCTCCCAGTTTTGGGATAATGTGATTTCACAGATTTATTGACTACTATTGACACTATTATTGATGTATTAATTACTATTGTTGTTTAATATTCTTAAATATTGTATTACTATAAAGTAATACAATATCTATAAAAAATTACCAAAACCAGGTTTAAGATTATTTATAAAATTCTTAAATAAAGCAATTAAGTTCGCAAAGAAATGGGTTATTTTATGAACCCTCCGTTTATTGTATTTACAAGAAATATATCTTAGCTATCGCCTGTGTAATCTGACGTCGTTGATCTATTTTCTTGCAATATGGCCAACACTGGGTCTCTTTACAAACTGTCTTTATGTAGCATAGGTTTATTAACAATTATTTAAATATTATTGGATTTATAATACATAACAAGCATTGTAAGAAAGCATATTGTTCGTCAATCTCAGTTAGTGCTAAAATATTTATTGTTGAATTTGATACATTTAATACTTTTTCGTTGCTACTGCCCGAAGCTGTGTTACAGACCAAAGTGTTAGCTATATTTCAATAAAATAGAACGACATTGGATTACACAGGCGATAGTTAAGATATATTTCTTGATAATACAATAAACGGAGGGTTAATAAAATAAATAATGTCTTTGTGAAATTAATTGCTTTAAAACTTTTGTAAATAAGTTTAAACTGTTTTTGGTAATATTTTAATACATAGAAAAATATTTTTAGTAATACAATTTAAGAATACTAAACAACAATAATGAATACATCAATAATAAGTAATTAATCAATGTGAAAATCACATGTTCAAAAACTCAGGAAGCTGATTGACATATTGTCTATTGCTAAAGTATACTTGCGTCATAAATCAAACTAAGCATATATGTAATTATATAATTTTAAAATCCCATCGCCATGTTTTCTTAAAAAAAGAATTATCTCTACATAACATCAAACAAGTTAAATACATAAATGTGTATTTCTAAATGGTGCCGTCTACTCAAGAGGCCTTTTAGTTGTATGAATTTTTTTTTGTATTAATATTTTCGTATTTGGTATTTCTAAGGAAACACCGCCACCGAAATTCCAATGTGTTTATTTAATGTATAAACCTCTTTCTCTAGATACATTTATATTTCTGTTTAAATTTTTTGTCTTTACCATTGAGCGCAATAATACACACAAAAAAGTGATTTATGGCTTTGATAAGTGCATATATCCTCTGAAAGCTGCATTTACACCCAAGAAATTTTAAAATTCACAATTGCTGGTGTCCCGATTTTTCCTGTGAGAAGTGTACCTATTCAAGCGCCATTCATTCTTACAACACCCGTAACTGTAATAGTATTAATCTTCCGAAAACTGGTACCTCTCTCTGCAAAAATTCTCTATATTTCATGGGCTTCTCTTTTTTCAATCAATTACCTTCGTTTATATTAAGTTCTCGTAATTTAACTACATTTCGACGCAAATTGAAGATGATATTACTAAAACAACCTTTTTACTCATTTGACGAATTTAGTAATCATAAATTTGGACCTGTCTCCTCATAGTGAACGTTTTTACTGTTTTATTTTTGTTTATTATATTTTTTTATAAGTTTATGTACTATCAGACAACATACACTTGTTTATTGGCAATAAGTTAATATATCTATCTATCTATCTATCTATCTATCTGTCTATGGGTATCAGGCACTTTTCTGTTTGGGAGAAAAATCTTGTTAACCAGTGTCATTTGATTTGGATATAACTTTGTAACATGGAACATTGTCTTAACCTCCTCTGTGGACGCATACATGAATCGCCGCTACGTTTTACATCATTTTACTCACCATTTCCTCCCTCCTGAGGAGCTTCGTGTTTAATGCAGTTGGGTCCGTATTTATTATAATATCTGTAAAATAAATTTACAACTCTTTTGGTATCGATCATTGGGCCGGTTCCTAAAAACGATGACGCTTTATCCACCGATGAAACGGAGCACAAAGATTCCTTGTCGGTTTTGATATTCAAATTGCCCACTTCACCAGGATATAATGTTTCTCCTTCACTTTGCCGCTACCTGAGAATCAATTGTAAAGAATTTGTTAAATAGCGTTACACGTTTTAGGGAAATGATGGTTAATTTATCGTATCAGGCGGTAGAATTAATAACAGGTCACGGTAATTTTAAATCATTTTTATGTAGAATTGGGAGGGTTAATGATTCGCTTTGTGAGTGTGGTGGGGTAGATACAGCGGGTCATGTCTTATTTGAATGTCCACTCACTGATGAGTGGCGGTCGCGTATGGAGGTTAGGGCATTAGCTAGGGGATTAAATTGGCCGCGACGCGAAACAGATATTAGAGATAATGAGTCGATTGAATGGTGGGAATTTTTTAGTAATGTTACTAAAGAACTAGATAGGTTACGGCATGATATTTAGGTAGTTAGTAAGGTAGCACGTTTATTAATGAATATTTTATGCTCTTTAGTGGTCGGAATTAATGTTTTTAATTAATTATTTAAAATATAAATCTTTATTTAATTACTCTTGGTTAGAATAATTAGGATTAAGTTATTATTAAGTATCAGAATAGGTACTGGTGTTGTTTCGTTTGTTTTTTTAGGTCATCATCTTTCCTGTTTCAACTTCCAATGTGTGAAAAAGGGGCAGATACGCGAGGACGGCTTCTTCAGCGCTCAGAAGGATAATAATAATTTGCAGCTATCAGTAATAAGGTCTGGGACTTCTTTCCAGATCTCCCCAGAGTAAGGTTTTTGCCATGGTTTTCCCTTACTCCGTGGCCATTGATTTTATATAAGTATATTATATATAATCAGTGTCCTTGGTGAATGCTGGGAGATAACGAAAGTCGTTCCATGGGCGCATTTAATAATAATTGACAGCAGACCAATTTACATACATAGACTCGCGATTATGTGAACTAATCACATTTCACATATTTCATCATTTCACAAAAGTAGTATTCATATGGTCGCGAGGCTATAAAGAATCATAGGGAAATTATTTAGTTAGAGTAGGATCATTTCAATTGTTATGGAACCCATTTAGTACTTAGAATAGGTAGCCTCGTGTAGTACTTTTTTAGGTGGAGCATGGGGTTGGGATGATTTGTAATAATTTAGTTTTCATCAATAAAGAGTGAGAGTGAATTTATTTGTTGGATTAAATTATTATAAATTCAATTATTTCACGATAGATAAAGATTTTGACATTTTACCTGATTTGGCGAGCAATCTTTAACGTCAAACAGTAATTGCATCAGATACAACTTCACCGTCATAATCGTAATAAACCAATAACTTTGCGGACGTATAAATTTTGTTATCGAGATTAATCTTCAATTCGAATTGATCTGTAGAGATCGCCCCTTCGTATTTCTCTTTTCCGATAACATTGGGATACTCATCCAGGTTCAACAACTTCTTCTTAGGTTTATCCAATACACTACCTGCGCTGACGATCTCACCTCTAGACGTTAGCTGGAAATATTTATTCATAATAGTTAAGCAGATAGATCTGCATGATTCCTATGTTTTAATCGTTACCATATATTTGAATTCGATCTCTTCGTCTGGTTTAAACCTATCGAATTATAACTACGTTGTACAAAGCGTTGAGATGGCAATCCACAGATTTGGATTCAGTGTTTAAAATCATAATACTATTACTGCTATTCGATTGCCATACATTGAGATAAAGTGTTGGATTATAAGATATTGATACCCCAGGAACTGATGCCTGCAATGACAAAGGGAATAGTTGCGACAGGGTGAAGAAACAATATCATATCGAGTATCCAGCCTGAGATGCAACGGTCCATAGCCGATTGATTATTGTTTTTTTTGGAAAAATGTTTGAAAGAAATGTTGCCTCGAATCATATTCTACACATTTTAAAAACTAGTTTCAGTAATGGCGGACTTCCGGTTGTACCAAAAGTAGATACTAACTTTATTATTTTAAATGGAACACCCTGTATATTATTGCATTCTTGGATTCCTTGTTACATTTAAATAACAATACGTTAGGCATACATTGGGGCTAAGTTGTACCGTTTCCGAATTACATGACGTTTTTAGAAAAAAATGACATTTGCAATGTCTGCGGTGTTTGGAAATATCTCCGGAAATACGAAAGTTGGAAAGATGCGGTTTTCAGTTTTCGCTTAATCATGAAACAGCACACGTCTTTTATTTTAAAATTGTTGCGTTTAAATTACAGAGTTATTAAATAGGGCTCTGTAATTTTCAAACTCTAAAATCATGGATAACTTGATTTTTTTAAATTGAACGGTATAGCAATTTTTACATAAATGGATGTAAAATTAAATTTTCTTTCGATTTTATACGAATGTGATTGTGTCTATCTCCAAAGGTTTTGGAGATATTCGCGATTTTTCAGTTTTTCATGGTAGATACGTATTGTGAAGCACCGGCCACCTTCCCCTCGCATTTCACCAGGCTTGGGACTGGCTGCAGTAACACTGGCATGCTTAAAAAGTGGCCAACAGAACACAATAAGACCATCGGAAACAAACAAAACTTAAAATCAAAAAGATATAGAATTTACTGAAGCGCGTTGGAAATGAACATAGCGAAGATAAAAGAAAACACAACATTACTGGTATATCCATAAATCAGAACATTTTTCGAACTACATTACTCTGGCCAATGAATGGCGTACATACACATCGAGCGTCTTGCTCGCAACAGGGTAACCCCTTTAAATGATAGTGCCGTCATTACACAGATAATTTGTACAAATTGAATTAAATAATTGAAATCGCTTTTGCAAACACTTTTGAACATTTCTGAGCATTTCTGGTGTGACTTCTTGAAACGCTTTTAAAATACGATGGCGCATATCATCAGGTGTCGTAGGTGGCGTCTCATAAACTTCATTTTTAATGAAACCCCATAAAAAGGAATCGCAACTTGTAAGATCTGGCGATCTCGGAGGCCATCTGTCATCTATCCTGCACGCCCAATGCAGCGGTCTGAAAAAGACACACCCAAAAACTGACGAAAATCGTCAGTATTGGCAGATGGAGCACCATCGTGTTGGAACCACATCAGCAGACGAGTAGCTAACGGAATATTTTCTGACAGAACGCCCAAATTATTCTGAAGAAATTCCATATAAACCCTACCCATCAGACATTGGTTATGAAAGAACAGGCGTATGATATGTTGCCCAATGATACCTACCCACACATTCACTGACCCTCTGTACTGACTATGTGCTGCAATAAATCGATGTGGATTTTGTGTGTCATAATAACGACAATTGTGACGATTCACAAATCCATTTCTGTGAAAGGTAGCTTCGTCTGAAAACATCACTTTCTCGAAAAAGTTCGCAATGTTGTGTTTTCTTTTTATTTTGTAATTTCAAATTTTGTTTGATTCCAATGGTCTTATTGTATTCTGCTGGCCACTTTCTAAACATGCCAGTATTACTGCAGCTAGCCCCAACCCTGGTGAAATGCGAGGGGAAGGTGGCCGGCGCTTCGCAATACGTATCTATCATGAAAAACTGAAAAATCGCAAATATCTCCAAAACCGTTGGAGATATTTGCGGCACAATGACATTCGTATAAAATCGAAAGAAAATTAAATTTTACATCCATTTATGTAAAACTTGCTATACCATTCAATTTAAAAAAATCAAGTTATCCATGATTTTAGAGTTCGAAAATTACAGAGCCCTATTTAATAACTCTGTAATTTAAATGCAACAATTTTAAAATAAAAGACGTGTGCTGTTTCATGATTAAGCGAAAACTGAAAACCGCATATTTCCAACTTTCATATTTCCGGAGATATTTCCAAACACCGCAGATATTGCTAATGTCATTTTTTTTTTCGAAAAACGTCATGTAATTCGGAAACGGTCAACTTAGCCCCAATGTATGCCTAACGTATTGTTATTTAAATTTAACAAGGAATCCAAAAATGCAATAATATACAGGGTGTTCCATTTAAAATAATAAAGTTAGTATCTACTTCCGGTACAACCGGAAGTCCGCCATTACTGAAACTAATTTTATAATGTGTAGAATATGATTCGAGGCAACATTTATTTGAAACATTTTTCCGAAAAAACAATAATAAATCGGCTATGGACCGTTGCATCTTAGGCTGGACACTCGGTATACACACCTCAACATAAACAGTTTCTATTCCGGATAAATTCTTCAATGGAGGAATGGTAAATATGAGTTTGTTGTCCGAACCCAACGTGTGACTCTTACAGGTCTTGTTGTTGTTAACGTTGGAATGATAACACAATTCTACCGTGTCAAATTGAATTTTCACATCTTTAAATTCCAATTCTCCTTTATATGGTAATTTATGTTTAATATACGTATTCTTGTAGTTCCACAGAACTTGGAAGGGATTATTACTGATATATGTGAATTTAGTTGTGGATTCTACTTGTTCTGTTCCTTCTTCGGTTACGCTAGCTGTCAATTCTACTGACCATACGTTACCCTTATCTAGATTTAGATCTTCTGGGAACAGTTCGAATTTCGCACAACCACCATTTAGCTGTAACCAAAAATATTTAATTATTAGTTATTGATAGGAAACCAATATCATCCATGGCGTGTTATATTTTTGAAAAGAGAATTTAAAATGCTTGCCAAGAATGAAAAAAAATTGCATCGTTTGTGATTTGGGGAAATGTGCATTTGCACAATTTTGAATTTTGGATATTCTTCTAGAGTATTCAGCGAAAAGGAGCTACAAGCAATACGTCGGTATTCATGAGTTTGCAAAAGTAACTAATAGTTGATAATAACCCACTTGGCAAGTAATGTTGCAGATATCCCAGTAATATTACATTATTTACTAGACAGCGATGTTAAACAAAAACATGTTACTGAAATTTTGCAGCAACATTAAATAATGATAGAAATATTGCAGGCCATTACAGTAACATTTCAATGTAATCAGGAAAAAATATTTTAAAACAATGTTGCAAAAACAAAGACTTTGTTGTCAGAAATGTTGAGGTAATATTTAATTGTAACATTGCCATATTTACAAAGTGAATCATTACAAGGAATGTTTGCACAACATTTGCGCTTGTAACATTAACATATTTACATTTTATAAAGTGTAAGATAGGTACGGATATATGTTTCTGCAAATTTAGAATTTTGAAAACACAAAACTAATGGAGCAAATTTTCTCTATAAGGTAATAATAATCATGTTAGTGGGGTTATGGTTGCGCACTGCGCACTTGTAAACGTTAGTATCGCTTGCCATCACAAGTTTTTTCGTACCGCGCATACACGAATTGGCGTGAACCTGGGATTCACAGGTTCACGCCAACTCTTTTGCAATATACGGTAATCGTGACTGGACAGGGCGTGGATAAGACCATCTTGGGATTGTGCGCCGCAATTGTTATGAGAAAAAATTCCCGTCAATAATGAATTAACATTATCAGATAAGTTTTATTTATAATGCTAAAGTAGCTATGTCGATCCTTTCAAATTCATCGAATATCTTTAAGACAGAATGGATTAGTAAAACTTACCTGTTATGCTATAAGGATGAGCAATGTCACGTAATGTCATTCTTAGAATTGATAGTAATTCTTGATCAAATACAAATTTTACAATAATTATAAACAGTGTTATATATAACATATGCAGTTTGTCCTCAATTTTCATATAAATAAAATAGTTTTTCTGATCTCTATTTTTGACGGTGTCTTTTTTTTAATTTCAGAAAGAATTAGAAGAAATATTGTACTCACAGATACAGAATACGAAATAACTGTCATGGAATGGTTTCGTTATGCAAAACAAAGATTTGATAGAAAAACAGCAAAATGTTCAAAGGAATAAAATGCATTCGGGGCGTTTTTCTTATGTGTTGTGAGTTTTTGTTTAGATTCTATTCATGTTAATTTATGTGGCCCATAATCTGTTTCCAATACTGAAGTTTATTAAAATGGAATTTAATGTACTTTTTTTTAATCAATAAATGCCTTTATTGTCTTCTGTAAGCAGCATTTTACTTTTTAAAGTATTTATTAATGTATTTCGTTTACTTAAATAGCTATTTATAATATTAGTCGTAGTATTACTATTTAGTTTTTACATAGAACTATATGATATATGATTGACCATTTTAATGTGTCTGCAAAAATAACTACAAAAAAGACTTATAATGTTATATTATAAAAATGTCTTATCCATTATATTTTTCTGGCATTAATGTTAATATTGTAATTTTAGTAAGTGAAGATAAATTCGTATAAACAGGGGAGCCCAATCTATCGAGGGTAACATGAAATTATAATATTAACATTGAATTTCAATAAGACTGATTGAGATTCCGTTTTATATTAATTAGTATAACCTCTCGATAAACCTCAACATCATGTTTCTTGTATAATGCAGCAAGAACTTTTGGAGTAAATAAAAGATCCTAATCGAAACATCAGTGTAGATATATTTATAGAAACATTTAATTGCCACACTGTATCAATATTTCTCCTTAACATATGAGAAATGTTACGGAAGAGCTATACTTCAACATTAATCGTCATGTTAAAGTAATGTTACTCGAAGACCTCGTATTAACATTACTGCGAAATATTGTTTCGTAACATCGCTTAGGCGGACATTAAACAGTCCTAGAAATGTTACTGCATGTGGTACATTGTATATATTTTTGTAACATTTCGCGTTACAAGATAACATTTAGATGACGTTATAGTCATGTTATTTTGCCAAGTGGGAATGAAGTTTTCAATGTCAAAAAAACCATAATTGCTTATTATTATTTAACCCTAAACCTACCAAGGTGTGCTTTTGAGGCACAATTGATTTTGAAATTGCTGGAACTTTGTAAGTTAACTGCCCACAGACTGGAGGATTTTTGTATTCTCAAAATAAACTTTTTAACACAGAATGACATAAAAATTTTTTAAAAATATTTTTCCTATTTTACTAAAAAAATTAAACATAATTTACCGACACGTCCAACCAAGGTGTGTCTTTGAGGCACATACTGTTATTATACTATAAAATGCATTGCTACGTTATTTAAAACTAGGTATGTGGGTAAATCCCCCGTAATAAGATATGCTTTATATTTCGGGACTTTCCTCTTGTATGTAAGAACTTCCAGTTGCATATGAAGGGGAATTCCCTAAATGCGTTTTGCTAAAACAGTCAGCTTACAAACTGCATTGCTATCAGTGTATTTGTGACTTTCCTAACGAACGCATTGGCCGTTTTAGGTGTCTATTGGTTAATTTTATTTCTTTTACCTAGTGGAGAGTATAGTATAGACCAGGTAAGCAAAATAAAGTTTTGATTGACCCCAGTAAAAATAGATTTGTTGTTTTATGCTTATTTGGTTTTGAAATTTATGCAAAAAGTATGACCGATTGGTTGACTGACCGACGCCGGCCACTAACTGAAAAGGAGTTGCTCGATGCATTGTACGGAAGTGATGAGGATTTGGGAAGGAATGTAAATGATGGTGAAGATGAAGAAGAGCCAAATGACGAAACCTCTTCTAGTGAAGCGGATTATCAAAAAACTGACGATGAAGAAAGCGATGAACAAGAAGGAAGTGACGATAGTGATGCTAATGATGAACCGCCCGGCCATTCGCAAACTTTTATTGGAAAAGATGGTACCGAGTGGAATGCCACGCCGATTGCCAAGAGAAAAACACGTGCACACAACATAATTACAACAGCTTTGAACAAAGTGAAACTTCCACCTGGAATGCATGTTGATACTCCTTGTGACGCATTCAATTTGTTTTTTGATGATACGGTTATTGGTATTGTGGTTACTTTCACTAATAAGGAGGCTGTTCGTATTCTTGGCGATTTGTGGAAACCAGTTGACGACGTTGAAATCCGTGCTTTCTTGGGCCTTTTGATTACTGCTGGAAGAAATAAACAAGGAATGGTGGACTATAATGAGCTATGGAATCCTTTATATGGAAATCCTGTTTATCGAGCGTGTATGTCACGAAATAGATTTACTCAATTACTAAGATTTATTTCGTTTGACGATAAAGCGACCAGAACCCTCCGAAGGCAAAAGGACAAGTTGGCACCAATTAGAGACCTGTGGGACCGTGTTAATACAAACTTGCTGAAATATTATCTTCCTGGCAGTAATCTAACCATCGATGAACAACTGGTGTCTTTTAGAGGTCGTGTATCTTTCCGACAGTATCTGCCAAGCAAGCCAGATAAGTACGGTATGAAATTGGTAGATATGCGATAGTGGAACTAGTTATCCGTTACGTGGTATACCGTACTTAGGAAAGAAGGTCTCAACAGAGCAGAAAACTTAGCGCAAAAGGTGGTTGAAGACCTTTGTGAACCTTTTCTGAGAACTAAAAGGAATATTACGTTCGACAACTTCTTCACCAGCTACGAGCTTGCATCCAGTTTGCTTACCAAAGGCCTAACTTGTGTAGGAACACTCAGAAAAAATAAGCGCTGCATACCACAAAATTTTTTACCTCACAGGCGACGGAATATTGAAAACAACTTGTTTGGTTTTCAGAAGACAATGACTTTGGTATCTTATGTACCTAAGAAAAATCGCTGTCATATTATTATCTACAATGCACAACGACTCCACCATTGATGAGGAAAATAAAAATAAATCTGAAATCAATAAGTACTACAATTCCACGAAAGGAAGGGTGGATACACTTGATCAGATGGTACATACATATTCAGTGAAACGCAAAACTAATAGGTGGCCTTTGGTCTATTTTTCCAACATAATTGATGTGTGTGGAGTAGCTTCATTTGTCATTTGGAGAAATATCCATCCTGACTGGCATATTTCCAAAAAACGAAGACTTCGCAAAATTTTCTTACGAGAAATTACAACAGAATTAGTACTGGGGCAAATTAGACGTCGTAGTTTGAGTGGCTTGCATAAAAGTCATACTTCATTGATACAAACTACGTTGAATCAAGTACCAACCACAGGGGAGTCTTCGGCTCGAGAAGTAAGAAAACGAAAACGGTGCTATATTTGCCCATCAAAGAAAAGCAGAATGTCAACACAGTTATGTGATAAGTGTAAGCAAACGGTTTGTGGTGAACATTCAGAGAAAATACTCACGTGCACAAATTGCAAACTACATAAATAACTTTCAAATATTTTACTATCTTGTACTATTTTTAAATTATATCTTCTGACACACAATATTCTTTCTATATGTTTTAATCTTACTGTATACCTACTACATGAAATAAATAATGCATATTTTGCTATTATTTACATCAACAATGTGTACAAATAGATGTATGCCTGTGAGGCACACCTTGGTAGGACGCGTTACGATAAAACGTTGGTAGGACTAGGGTTAATTGTTATTGTTCAAGTGTCTCTAGACTTGTAGCACGCATTGTATACCGATATTGCTAGGAATTAAAATATCTTACATCTTTAACTTTACTGAACGTTGTTGGTTCCCGCATATAGCCGTGACTGATCTTTCCCGCCAACAAGGCAACACCCTTAACGTGCCTTCCGTAGGAATATTTTCCACACAACGTGTAAGATGTACTTTCGGAACCATTATATATCTGGTCTGGTCCAGTCAGTATGCTTTGGAATCTGGGTAGTATGTATTTCTTCACCTCAAATCCTCCAAATATTCCTCCACCACTGATGCCCCAATAACCCTGTTGAAAAATTACTCTCTAACAAACAAAAATCTCCGACAAAATGCACCATACCTCTGGAGCGTCATGCGCCAATTGAAATTCGAAATGTGCCAGACCCAAATCCATAGTAATATTCTCCCATTGCTTAACTTTGGCCGTGGATGGATATGGGCTTCTCAATACAAGGTCCGGTACCTACAGTCAAATTTTTGAATTGAAATGATGTTTATTTACGGGAAAAGCAAATCTTACCTGGTATTTCTTTATAGGTTTCATATCGAAGCCTAAAGCTAAAAGCCTTAATTTTACAGTGTCTCCCATCTTATACACGCGCCTGTCCGTCTCCATGATAACTCTCTGTTCATTTCTGTAAATGTTCACCTCATTTTCTCCTTTGAATGCGACGTTTTTATCGCTAGTTTCGATTTCAGCAGTGATTGTAGAGGTCTGGGAATAGGTGCTATCGTACTCTGGCACTGGGATATCCCAACATGAAAAATCTATTGAAAAACAGACGAAGTTTTAAATTTAACGGATATACTATACACATTTGGAATAATAATAATAATAATAATAATGGTTTATTGATTCGAGATATCGTAACAAATACGGTCATTACAAAAGTAAAAGAAGAGAAAAGATATAATACTGAAACAGATAGAACCAAAAAACTACTTTATGTTTACAAGTATGGAATTATTTCTGAACGAGAAGTATGCACATATTGGAGGACCTCTGAAGAGTACATGAAAGAAGTTTCAGTCAACCTAGTTGAAATAGTTAATCATGACAAGCAATATACCATTAGGAGGCTTCGTAAAACTATATAAACAATTGCAGTGTTGAGGAATTTGTCAAGAGATTTAGATTATCAAAAAAGTATTCGGTGGTTACTAAAAAGATTGAAAATAAATTGCAGTGTATTGAAAATTCGGATTACATGGACACTAGAGTATACTCATTTTAAACCGTATTGCTATTTATCACAATAACTAACTGAATGCATTTCATTTTATGTTTACTTTTTAAAATAATGTGATTTTTGTCTGAACTGCATTATACAGGGTGTTCCTAAATATCATGTACATAAGGAAGGGGGTAATTATTTGGTTTATTTTGTGTCTAAAATTTCATATAAACATAGGTCTGCAAACGCTTCGTTACCAATCTCCAGGGTGTTGAAATTTCAGGATTTTTTCACTTTTTACTGTATAGCTCCTACAGTTTTTGAGATATTTTGCTCAACTTTGGAAGGTAGGTTACGCTATAAGGCCTGCATCATTAGCCATGCCAAATGATGATGTAAATCTACAGGGTAATAGTTTTTTCGGGGTCATGCCCTCTTTTCCCGCCCTGAACTTTTTTGCGATGCGCCACTGCTAGATTCTAAAATACGCAATAAATTTTCTGTCTTGTTTAGAAACTTTTTGATCTCTTGTATTTTTTTCTTATCTCTGACCGTTATCGAGAAAAAAAAAATAGAAAACAATTTTCTGTAATTCGCCAGAGAAAATTAAATTTTTTAAAATGGTCTAGCAGGCTCTGGCTTTATTCAGATAATCACTTGAGTTTATTAATTTGACAACTGACATTAGAAATCGTAACTTGTGTCTGTATAAGTAAAGTTTTAAATTGCAAACTGTAAGGTGTAAAAGTGTTTTAAATACTCGTTATAATTTTGTAAATATGCCAAATTTCACTAATTCTGAAATGGCTGACATGCATTTTATCTACGGCCTTGCGAATGGAAATGCAAGAGAAGCCAGGCGTCTGTACATGGAGCGCTATCCCAATAGAATGATACCCGATCATCGAATATTTTCAAATATTCATAGGCGTCTTGGAGAAACTGGAACTTTTAAAAAGAATACTAATGATGCAGGTAAACCACGTACTGTTAGAACACCACAGATCGAAGAGGCTGTTCTGAATGAAATAGACAGACATACTCGCACCAGCACCAGAAAAATCAGTGAACATTTAAATATTAGTCATCAAGTTGTTTGGCGTATTCTACGTGTTTCCCTGCTATGCCCTTACCACATTCAAAGAGTGCAGGCTCTTCTTCCCCGAGACTTCCCTTTAAGGATTGATTTCTGCCAATGGCACCTTAATAAGCTAGCAGCAGACCGCATTTTTAATTGTAAAATCCTTTTTACCGATGAAGCGAATTTTTCAAGGACTTCAATTATGAATTTCCACAACAACCACACGTGGGCAGATGAAAATCCACATGAAATTGTACAAACGCATTTTCAAGAACAGTTCTCATTAAATGTATGGGGTGGTATAATTGGAGATAATTTGATTGGTCTTTGTTTTTTGCCTGGTCGACTTACTGGTCAGTCATATAGGCTGTTTTTGCAGAATGAATTGCCTTTATTACTTGAAGACTTGCCCCTTTTACTTAGAAATCAAATGTGGTATATGCACGATGGCGCCCCATCACTTTTTTCTATTTTGGCTCGCGATTATTTAAATGAAGTATATGAGAATAGGTGGATAGGACGAGGTGAACCTCAGCCTTGGCCCCCTAGGTCCCCTGACTTAAATAGTATAGATTTTTTCCTGTGGGGACATCTCAAATCTCTAGTGTTTTTTTTTCTCGATAACGGTCAGAGATAAGAAAAAATACAAGAGATCAAAAAGTTTCTAAACAAGACAGAAAATTTATTGCGTATTTTAGAATCTAGCAGTGGCGCATCGCAAAAAAGTTCAGGGTGGGAAAAGAGGGCATGACCCCGAAAAAATTATTACCCTGTAGATTTACATCATCATTTGGCATAGCTAATGATGCAGGCCTTATAGCCTAACCTACCTTCCAAATTTCAGCAAAATATCTCAAAAACTGTAGGAGCTATACAGTAAAAAGTGAAAAAATCTTGAAATTTCAACACCCTGCAGTTTGTTAACGAAGCGTTTGCAGACCTATGTTTATATGAAATTTTAGACACAAAATAAACCAGATAATTATCCCCTTCCTTATGTACATGATATTTAGGAACACCCTGTATACTAGTATAAATTTTAAGCGTCACATTTCACATTTATTCACATTGTAGACAACTCGATATTATTTAATCTACGTATGAGACTCTATCCACTTGTGCATCCCCGAACATCATTGTTGACAAACCAGTGCAGGGTCGAATATTAGAAATGAAGTAGTCGAGTAAAAAGGAACATTCTTTGTATTCTTGTGAGAAGAGTTAAAAGATTTGTTTCATCTGGTGAAACGTTCTAATTGCCCAGAATTGTCTGAACTTTATAAGATCAAAATATTTAGCTACAAAAAATCTATCTAAACGGCTAAGCGGAATTACTATACCAATAAATATAATTTGACATCTCGAAATAGCTCAGGGATTTGGTAATTCGTGAATGATCGCTTGTCTAGAAATAAGCATGGGAATACTGACGTCGTAATTAAGATTGATTGGTTTTGATAAAATTTTCGATAGGAAAGAAGTTTGTCGGGCATTGAGTCGGTTTTTTTTCAAATGCATTTCACATTTATAGTTCCAATCGGACAGACAATGGTGTGAAAATTTCAAATATATGTAAATAATAGAACATCATAAACTTTCAATGAAACACTTAGGTGAAATAACACTGCGTAGGCTTTCACGGCCGGTGTAACTATAACTAACAGCTTCTTGCGGGTTTCGCCGTGTGTCAAAACTTTGTATGAACAGTGAAACGTCGAGCGAAAGTTTTGACACACGGCGAAACCCGCAAGAAGCTGTTAGTTATACTTAGGTGGAATATCTGTATATTAATGTTAATTTCCTTTTCAGTAATTTTACAATGAAATAATCGATTTTATGAAGAGTACAATGCAAGTTGCTTTTCCCATTAATATTTTCTAATTGAATTCCGAGTAATGAATTTCATTTTGAAATGTCACTGATCGTTATTTAGTAGTTTAGATAGGTTCAAGATTATGAAATGATGATGATATGTAAGTCTTCAGTTAAACATAACTTATTTTGATGAGACCAAACTTTTTCATAAACATTATTGATTTGATGCATCTTTCTCGTAATAATAATAGTGGCATCATCTGTATAAATATAAAAATTGTATTATTGTAGTTACTAAAATAAAAACAATGATTATTAATGTAAATGACAAAGAAAAGCGGCCCCAAAACTGACATGAATTAAATGACTGATATCTCTAGTTACTGAGACCACCTATTTTAACTTACTGAGACCTATTCAAAAGATGTGGATTTTAAAAATTTAAAAGAAATTCACGATACCGTATCTATAAAGTTTATCGAGAATGACGGTAGTGGTCAGCCAGTATCAAAGGCACGTGAATAGTCAATAGATACACTTGCAATATTTACGCCTTTATCAAGACTGTCAATTACCCGAAAACAAAAATTACAGAGTGCTATATCAATCAATAGCTTTGTTCGTTAGTCACTTGGTGTAGTTCAGAACACAAAATTACGTGTTCGTTTGTGCCAGACGAATCGAGGATTCCAATTATTGATGTTCGTTTGTAAATCTAGTGCTATTTTGAGCTGTTCTGAATAGTTCAATCCTGCACTTGCTCTAGAGGAAGAGCAAGTTTGGGCAGTTTGAGGGTAATATAGGTTATGGCTATGGTTATGTTAAATTGTGAACATATGATTGTAATATTTTTAAGATTTACTTCGGGCATTATTAGTATAGCCACATAACAGGGGAAGACCTGTACACTACCATATTTTCAAGATATAAAACAACTTACAAACGTAAAACAATCGATCAGCTTGAGGTTAGGATACGTACAAATACGAAATTACAACATTAAATCATGAAATGCATGTTCCTTTGTATCTATTTATTGTAGTTCTGTGCCGTTCAAATTTACCACTGTAATCACGTGACTTCAATTTCAGAGTACTCTAAAGCCACTCCATTTATGACAAACGAACAAAGCTAATATCTCTTCTTAGGCAGATAGGCATGCTGGTAAGTCGACAAAAGATTATATTTTGAAAAAATGATAAAAGTTGTGCAGCAACAATTATTTCAATAACTTCGGCAACACTTGACAGTAAACTAATAGCTCTATAATTTTCAAGGACATTTTTATTAATTATCTTTTCTAATGTGCAAAAACGCATTCGATTCATATATTTTTTACTGTTAGTATTAATCCCGTTCCAGATATGCACGTCATACAATTATAACGCGATAAAACAATGACATACATATGCATCAGAGCTTGTAGAAAACTCGAAAAATCATTCTTTATGCGGTAAAAGAAATGTTTATCGCTGTTTCCTGATATAAGCCCACAAACATGTGTAGACTTTTTGTTCATCGAATCAACATTACCTGAATTAACTTTATTTATTCAAATAATACCTAAATCTGATTGTTAATTGGTGTCGAACGAAAGATATGTAAATTATGACAGTTTTGACTATCCATCCTTTTTCTACCTATTTTGATATCAAAAATATAGTTTAATTTAAGCATTAAATTAAACAAAAAAGAAACAGAATCTACATATGTATTTCTGTAGAAATGTTTTTCACATGTTAGTTGTAATATGTAATTCCCCTTTTATTTACGTAATAATTGTGCCTACAATGGCAGTCTTTACGCGGAATATCCTTTCAAACTTTCATACACATACGTATGAGTGTGAACTGCGAACAAACTAATCAACATTCCAATGACTCATCAGTTAACATCATAATGTTCATTACAATTTCGGGTATTCATTTATACACGCTTGTTCTATATATATACATATATTTAACGTTAAAGTTAAAAGTCTAGTATCTAACCAAATATTTATAGATATAAATGCTCAAGTACTTCTTCGAAACTGGAAATTAGGGACAGCTCAATGCAAATGCAATTAAATAATAATTTCATTCCATTCAGATTTTATTTTTATTCTTGTAATATAATCAATAAATCTGAATGGAACGTACTTTATTTACTAATATAAAGCTAACAGCTAAAGAGCATATTAAAGCTCAATGTTTTTGTTCCTCCTGCAGGTACTATCAAACCCGTTTGCTTGTTATTTTAAGTATAATTTTGTAATAATAAATAAACATCATTATCAAGCTTTTTCGGCGATAGAAACAAAATAACTTTATCTACAGAAATTTACTGAATTTATCTTATAGTCATAACATTTTAGTTATTTGTTTTAGAAAACAAATATTTTGACGCAGTCTTCCAATAATTTATGTGGAAAATTAATTTTCAATATCACTTGGATATTACTGAGTATATGTATCTATAGTAGTGCTTTTAATTTATTATACAGGGGTGTATCCGATATAGAGGTGAATATAATAATATGTAGCAGCTGTAATCATTTACGATCAAAAAGTTTTAATGCACAGGAGGCTATCTGTAAGCATTAACGAGAAAAAAAAATATTTTGTAAATGCCGTGGGCTAGAGCCGCACCTGCGCCCAACCTAAATGCTATCCCGAGTATACCCCCACATACCACTATCATTCAGCCATTACCGCTGTTAGTTTTGTGTGGATCGCCGCTTGGAGTGCAAGCAACTTCGAACATATTATTTAAATTCTTCCCGTCTCGAAAAAAGGATCCTTTTCAGGACCATCATGATTTCATATAAATAAAATCGAAGCTTGATGCATCGGCAAAAGCGCGGGATTGTATAGATTCATTTTCGCGCAACATCATAGTAAAAAGGCGTGTTTACAAATTTTCTGTATCCACATTTATTTCTGTGTAATTCGATTCAATTCATTTTGCGTTATTGGATTAAATAAATCCAAAAGAAATAACTCAGAATCATGTGGGACCGTTTATTAACAACTAACTCTCGATTCGACAAAGCGAAAGAAAAATATTTACTTTTTTTGTAACTACTGAAGTCGCATATCCGGTGAAACTCGAACGTCTTATCAGGATATTAAAAATAATACTTTGTAGACTTACGTAGAATGCTCTTAACAAATAAGGAATGTTTATTTTATAAAAAGAAGAAATTTAAAATGCCTCAGTTTTGCTATTTTTACAAGGGCCTTTATTTATTCAGAATGACGTTAAATGAACTTACGGCATACCATTAAGAATAATACTGAATGAGTGCAATGTATTTATACATAATACCACGTTTAGCGGGTGCTTAACATGATGTTTCCTTGCATCAGGCCCGGACTAAAGAATTTTTGGCTCTAAATTTTACTTTTTTTTTATTTTTTAATGATGAAATCCGGTTTCGGCGGGTTTGTGCTTTATATGTCGTGTAGTTAACACCCAAGCAAAATTTACTTTTTTATTAGATACACCCTGTATAATCTAATATTATTTCAGGGCGAACATTTATTTAAGTCTTTCCACGGGCATTCCTTTCAAAATAATTTGGAAAAAAATGTTGAACTTGATAAAATTGTTGAAAATTCAAAGAATGAGCAATGTAAAGCAATGGAAAAAATCAAGAAACGGTTAATAAAGCTAAAAAGAGATAAAAAATAGAAAGGTAGTAAAAAGCTTTAAAATGAAAAAAAAGCGCAAAAAAGTAAACAATTGAACAATATTAAAAGCTGCTTAAAAAAATTAAAAAATAAACAGATGTTTAAAAGATCTTGAAAAATATTAAACACTGTCAAAAAACATTTAAAAAAAAAGTTGAAAAAAAGAATAGCTTAAAAGAGGTAAAAGTTTGAAAAAAAGGTGAAAAACGCTTAAAAAATATTGAAAAACCGCTAATGCTTAGCTTGCTCATCATGTATTTATTAACAGAAAAAAACACCAAGCAAGCTGCTTACACCAGAGGCGTATTCCAAATTCTATGAAAAGTATTTGAAAAACATTATTAAAAAATTGAAAAAAAATGGGAAAGAAAACATTAAAATGTTTGAAAAGGAATTAATTCAAAATGAAAAATGAGCAATAGTAAAAAAAGGTAAAAAATGGACAAAATAGAAACTGTTAATAAATTTAAATAAAAAGTTAAAAATTGATAAAAGAAGGTACAAAAAATGGAAAAAATATTTAAAAAGACAACAAAAAAAGTGAAAAAACAGGCAAATGTAAAAAAGGTGAAGATAAAAAACATACTAAAAACTGTTAAAAATAAAAAATGTAAAAAAGATCAAAAAAATTGAAGATTAGTGTCAAAAAAATAAATAAAAAAAGGTTGAAAAAAGCACTGCTTAAAAGGGGTAAAAAGTTTTGAAAAGAAAATAAAAAAGCGTTTAAAAAACGAAAAATATTGAAAAATTATGTTTAACTCCGTTACTCATCATTTCTTGCAATAGCTATTTAACAGAAGAAAAACAAGAAAGTTAATGCCAGAGGCGTATTCCAATTCTGAGAAAGTGATTTGGAAAACATTGTTGAAACATTCATAAAAAAATGGAGAAATTGAAAATTGGTAAAAAAAAGTTTAAAAAATTTTAAAAAAAAATGGGGAAAAAATTTAAAAAAATGTTTAAAATTCAAGAAAATAAGAAATAAGCAAATGTAAAGTACATGTAAGGTAAAAAACTGAAAAAGAATAGACAAATGCAAAATGGAAAAATAGTCAAACTTGTTAAAAAAAAATAACGAGAAAAAAGGAAAGAGCTAACAATTGAAAAAATATTTAAAAAAAAAATTGGCTAAGGCATGAATTATCATTAATATATTCTCAGAATTTTAATATAATTTTCACTGTCATTTACAGATTCTAACCGTAAAATGCAAATAAGGATTACGATTTATATCGCGTAAAATACAAAAAATAATGCACCGGAAATAGTAATGCCCAGCTAATTTGACGATTTGACAAGGTAGAATCGAATTGCCATAAAATGAATATGTATTATGCATAGTGTATACAGAGATAACGATTTATTGTTAATTTATTAATAAACCTTAATCGTGTTTACCTAATCGGTCTTCCGATAACAAAAACCACGAACTCTTAGGAAAAATTAAACCACAAACACGCGAAAAAGTTGTTTTAAATAAAATATTTCTGCAAAAAATTACCTGCGCTGGCTGTATGCGTTTTACAGGAAACATCTTCGCAAGTATGATTAGCGAAAGACACTCGAACATTTGCCGGTAGCAATTTTTTATCTATGGCGAGGCAAACTTTAGCCGGGTGATTACTGCTCAAAGTCAGGGGGTGATAAAATGCGTAGCCGTTTTCTCCGACATCCACTTTTTCGCTGAAACAAATCGAGTCGATGTAAAGATTATTTATCGAGTAAATCGTATTTATAGATACCTTTCCTTCGATGCATTGCACGCCGAATATAAAATAAAAAGTAGTAAAATCGATCGCATGTTGCGGTGGCACTCTTTTTTTTTGCACGAACACAGTTACCTAATAGTTACGCATGTATACCTAATTATTGAAGTTATTTAGTAGTCTTAACTGCAAATACTGTCGCGAGCACGTTAAAGTTCTTAAGCCGCTTCTCTGGTCGGATACATGTTTATATATACGTGCGGATCACTATGTGATTTCTATTTGTTGGTTTTTACTCCGACCTCAACTGCCAAGGTCAAAGTGCCTGCGGCACAAACAAATGAAACACGAATTTCGATTTTAGGAATAAGTTGTTGTTCTTAGGCGTAAGATAGTTAACGCATTTCCCATATCATAGTGTGTCAACAAACTTATTTACATATTCACATTATTCAGAAGTATCTACATCAACATTTTTGATTGTTTTAGAATTCACAAAAAAAAAAAGAATAATAGCAATTAATAAGAACGGGAAAACGTCTATTTTTGCTTACATATATATATATATATATATACAGGTGTCCCACCGAACTGGGACATTAGATTTTTTTTGAACTTTTAGTAGAACATTGATTTTGAAACTTGCAGTGTAGACATGGCCTACTGTGATCTATTTAAGGAAAATATTTTCAACTTTATAGCACTTTCAGTATACAGGGTGTTGATATCAACTTTCTTATTTTAAATGGAATAGTATATTTTTTATCGGTCTAATGAATTTAGCGAATCCTTTGTAACTAGTTTATATTCCCTAAACTTGACCGTTTTTGAGATATTTTCTTTTTCGTTAATTTTTTGACATTTGCACTCTTTTCAAATAAAATGAAATATTTCATGAGATAGCAGATATTTAGTGGTTCTACTAAAGCCGATGTAAATACAAGGACGTAGCTATCAGGTGTTATAGCAATAATCACTGGACCACATACAGGGTGTTCAAAAACGCGCCTCCAATGTGGATACCTTTAAGCTAACAAAACTTTTTTTCTTTAAAAATGGAACATGGTATTTTTTATTACAGCATTGAATGCAGCGCAAAATTCTACATCGATTGATATTAGGGTTTGGTATACCTATTCTTAATAGTTTTTGAAGTATTGGCATTTCTTGCAAAAAATTGCTAATAATATGCCTAAATCCCAAGTTTCAAAACAAATAAAATGAGTTTTTTCCTACAAAACGCTCTGTACATTATTTGCCTAACCTATCTAAATATTTATGTTTCAGATGTCTAATGTTCACTAGTTTCTTACTAATGCTAATGTCTTTTAGTTATAGAGAACGTACATTAATTATTATATATTAGTAGGCCATGAGATGTGCTAACAAACAAGTGATATCCATTGTTGGTAATTTACCAAATTGCGCAGTGACAAACTTATTCAGTATTAACAAGTCATATCGTTTGTAGTAAGCCCTAATGCTGTCAACTCCTTCACACATTTTCTTCTAACAAATAAAATATTGTAAATCGAAAGAAATAAGAAAAACATGAAAAGTTACATATACAAATAACATTTCAGACTTTCTTGACTTCTACATTCATGAAGAATGTAACAATGATTAGATACCTACACTTATTTGCAATGAATAAAAACCTCAAAAAAATAAAATACAAAGGGAAATTAAAACAGATATCCTAAATATACCCATAATATTTCAAATATTGTTCACTTACTAGACCAGGTATTTTCTTTGTAGGAGAGCCGTTTGACATGGAGTCTCCGAAATTAATGCAGCTTCTTGGCTTTTTGTACTAAACTAGGTATTAAGCGATACAGACAGATAACACAAATCAGGAACAAACTATTAAAAGTCTTCGGAAATGTCCAATATAAATGTTCTTTCAGAATAATATTTGTAGTTTTTTTTTTCAATTTGATTTATTTTCGATGTCTTTAATAAGCAGACAAAAATATTAACAGGCAATTTGCTGTGGCATAATAATTATGACTTATTAATATTTTATAATTACAACTGCATAAAATCTGATAATAATTGGAAAACTTCCAATGATAAATATCTCAGGTATGGAAACCAAACAATGCAAAAAAAGATAACGCATCATTCTAAAAAATTATATTATACAGAGTGTTTTTAGGAAAAAATATTTTATTTACTCGAAACTTGGAAATTAGTCATATTGCAGGCAATAAATGCTGATATCTCAAAAACTATCAAAAATAGGTATACAAACCCTAATGTCAATCGATGTGGAATTTTACGTTGCATTTAATGCTGTAGTAAAAAATACCATGTTACATTTGAAATAAAAAAGTTTTGTTGGTTAAAGGTATCCACATTGGAGATGTGTTTTCGAACACCTGTATGTGATTTGGTCATTATTGCCATAACACTTTCTACCTACGTCTTTGTATTTACATCGACATTAGTAGAACCACTAAATATCTGATACCTCATCAGCTATTTAATTTCACTTGAAACAGTGCAAACGTCAAAAAATCAACAAAATTGCAAATATCTCAAAAAACGGTTGAGTTCAGGGATAGGGAACCCTCATGTAAACTAATTGCAAATGATTGATAAAATTGTAATCCATTCCATTTAAATAAGAAAGTTGATATCAACATCCTGTATACCGAAAGTGCTATAAAGTTGAAAATATTTTCCTTAAATAGACCACAGTGGGCTATGATTACACTGCAAGTTTCAAAATCAAATTTCTGCTAGAAGTTCAAAAAAATCTAATGACCCAGTTCGGTGGGGCACCTGTATACAGGTGTCTCTGCTTTTAGTTTATCTACTTTCACTATATTGTTACTAAAAAAATGTTAAATAAAAATTACTTTATATCATGTTATGTCGAAAATGACGTATGTAGTTTTTTTATTTGCTCGTGATCTTGAAGGAGATTTTCAAAGCCGACTTTGATTTTTTAAACGAAAACATGCGTTTTTTTTAATGGTGCATGTTATTTGTCAAAAATTAGTAAACAACTTTTGTTTGACACATTTTTATTGCAAACAGTAATAAAACAGTTTTAAAAATCGCAGTGTAAATTCGATTAAAGTTCGTGTGATATTATATAAAACCATCTTAGTGTGAATACTTTAGTAAATACTTGATTTTATTCGAAAATTGCAAAAATGCAAACATCTCAAGAAACGGCTAAATTTAGGGATTTAGAACTCTAATACGCACTGGTTATGAATGATGCGATAAATTTACTGGATCGATAAAGTTGCGCGATTTCACTTAAATTAAGAAAGTTGATATCAAGACGTATACCAATCATGCTATAGAGTCGAAAATACATTCCAAAAAAATATAATCGGCCATCACTGCTCGGCAGGTTTTAAAATGAAATTCCTACCAAATGCTGGAGAAAAAAATTAATATGTTTCGTTGATGGGATCATGTATATCATGCGTCCAAATTATTTACTGGGAGATGAGATAAGCCATTTCAGAAGAAATACCTTTCTCCTTGGTGATGAGTGGAGAGCGTTCTCATTACTTAGGAACGGTAGTAAAATAACATTGCTAGAAGTCAAATACATATATTGAATAAAATCATCATCACAATAATAAAATATAAAAATAGGATCACGACATCAAAGGTAACAATAAATTCACAAATAAAGCTTTTGATGCCTGTCTGGTGAAATTTACACAGGCACGTTGACATTGGCATGGCAGTCTTCTATATTAAAGCTCTGGAAGTGACAGAGAAGTAGTATACACAAATAACTATGTAACAGATAAATACAAACCTTAGAGATAGACAACTCGGGTTTATAATAATCGTACAGCTTTACAGTGGCGTTAGCCACGTTTTCCACGATTAGATGTTCTTCTATTTTGAACGGCAAGCAAACCTTTTCCTCGCCCAGTTGCGTCAGATAAAACACCACTTGATTTCTTATTTGTTC
>RXPK01004198.1:0-39646 GCA_004143645.1 Protaetia brevitarsis
ACACAGATATACGTCGAGAGCAATTCCTAACGTAATTAGGACTTTAGAGGTCCGATCGAAGAGTCACCGATACGAGATATTTAGATCAAAAGTTCAAGAATAACGTTGTGCGTGTGTTCGTCCATGCGTGTACAATAAAATTATAACAGCGACGGATCAGCGTAACATAAATATAAATACACACATACACAAATACGCGTGTACAACGTACGGAATACGTATTGTACATACATATATACGAATACGACATCGAATGGGAGCCCGATAAAAAGCTCCAAACATGCGCTATTCATGCTGGGCTTGTGTATATGTGTGGTATCAATAATTTATCATCTCTTGAGCGTTAAGCGTAATGTTAAGATTTAATGTCTGACGTTAAGCGTTTAATATATGTAATTGATGCTAGCGTGTGGTTTCGTTTTTACCAAAGTAAAATGCATACGTGTTGTGCATGGTAAAAATATGGGATGGATCAATTTTTCCGCTTACCAGGAACAACCAGAAACCAGGAAACTTACTGGAAAGATGTTTTATGGCGACACTAGGAAGTAAATAAGAATAAATATGATTTTAATGGACTATTTCATATTTTTGAATGAAAGTTATTCAAGTAGAATTTTTACCAGGTTTATAGCTTCAGACGCCTCCTATATTTCTTATTATTTACTTTATAGGATCGAATACTAGGGTTATGAAAAATAAATAAAAACATTTGTAAAACTTTTAACACAAAAATTTAAAAAAGATACAAAAACTGAAGTGAACAACTACCGACCTATATCCATTTTATCAAATTTTGCCAAAGTTTATCAGAATTTTTTATTTCGTCATCTATATGAGCATCTTAAAAGTTTTATCTCACCTCATCAGCACGGTTTTGTCGTGGGCGTTCAACAGTTAGTAATTTGGTCAATATCTCGCAGTTTGTTTGTTGGGAGCTGGACAGGCAGGGTCAGGTTGACGTGGTGTATACAGATTTTAGTAGCGCTTTGGATAGTGTAAACCATGGCACTTTGCTTAAGATATTATGCGGCTTTGACTTCACAATTTCTCTGCTAAATTTAATAGAATCCTATTTAAGTAAGAGATCTAACTATGTACATTATAATGGTTTCAAGTCTTATGATTTTTTTCCATTTTCAGGTGTTCCGCAGGAGTCTAATCTAGGACCATTGTTTTTAATGGTGAGGTAGGAGTAAATTGTGGTGAGGAGTCTAGGAGAAGTTTGCAACTTTTAATCTTGTACATCAACAATTTGTTGCAGGGTTTCTCTTGTCCAGTTCTTGCTTATGCTGACGACCTCAAAATTTATACTTCCATTGCGAACTTGACTGATGTTGTGAGTTTCCAAAGTAATAACGATTATATGGTTGATTGGTGTACTAAACACAATTTAAAGTTAAATATTAATAAATGCCGCTTTGTCTCGTATACTCGAAAGATTAATCCAATTCCTTCCGCCTACTCGTTGAGCAATGTTGTATTGCAAAGATGCAAGATCTTAGTGTACTGTTTGACTATCCAATGAACTTTGCCCCACACATCACTAAGCTTGGCTTGCCAGCATCTAAAACACTGGGATTTCTAATCCGTTCCTGCAAATCTTTCCAGAATACTCAATTACTAAGAATATTATACTTTAGTTTTGTTGTGAGCAAGTTGGAGTATGCCTCTCAAGTGTGGTCTCCCCATTATGTCTACTTGCAACTATAACTTGAAAAAGTTCAACGACGTTTTCTCAAGTACCTGTCATTTAAGGAGGATGGAGCATATCCGGAGCGTGGAATTGATTATATGTCTTTATTGGAGAGACATTCAATGACTTCCTTAACTTATCGTCGTAAATGCCACGGCGCACGTTTTATATGGAAGCTGGCTGATGGAGTCATCGATAACCCTTTTCTTCTCTCATCCACATTCGCAAGGTACATCTTTAGATCAACAGCAGTAGGAGCAGCTTCGAAGATGCGAGATTTGGCAAAACATGGGTCCAGCCTGGAAGCTCAGCAGAGTGTAGTCAACGTGTTGCTTTTGAGGAGCACCCATGCCTGCACCCGAAGCTTGTTTATAGCAGCAACCACGGAACTGAAAAGAGGTAAAGGTAAAGAAAATTTCCAAATCAGCTAAGTCTAAGAGAGTCTAGAGATTGGAAGATAAGATTTCACGCATTGAATCATCGACATCATCAAAAGTAAATTATTCTGGGAATCAACTGTCAGGGCAATGAGCCTATGAGCAAAATCTTTGCAGTTTTGAATCAAGGAATCGCTGTTGACAGTGTAAGATTTGAGAATTTTGGATAGGTATTTGGAGGTTAACTCAATTTAATGAACATACTGTATAGTTGAAACAAATAAAGGAACAATCAATTATTATAACCAACAAATGAGAATAGACAACGCTTTAAGTAAAAAGAAAATTAAGGATAACACTAATTTGTTAATCAATTAATCTGAAAAGCTCTCGATAAAGCAATTTTAAAATACTTTCTTTCGATACAAGCTTCTCTTTACTGGAAAACGAATTAGGTTGTTGTAATTATCATTCAATATTTCCAAAAACGCCATTTAAAGTCGTTAATAACCTGTTTTATGTCTCCCCGGATTCTCACTCAATAACATACGATCTGTAAATTCTTGTTACTCTACTTAGTACACTAATTAGGTTTAAGTATCGGTTATCGTCAACAGAACGCATATCTTCCTTTGAACTGTACTTTAATTAACCAATATTAAATTTATTGTCTACAATTTTTTTTTTTTTTTGGTACAAGAACATTGTAACGCAGCAGTCATATATGTGCCTACTTAGTACTTAGATCACCCAGGCCATCCAAGTTGCATAATCGCACCGATTTATATCAAATTTAATTATACCCATCTGTCAATTCCAGCTCCCAGAAGGCGCAGAGCCTTCTATACCAGCAGCGCTTTCGTTTCACGCGTCAGCCAAAGAATGAAGACGTTCAACAAGTGCAACAATGTCTCCTGGTTGTGCGTTATGGCCTTACTGAAAGCCCGGCCCCGCAGCTAAGATATACATAAGTGACACGCATAAGAGACAGCACTTATAACGCAGTTTGATTAACGTTTATTTAGTAGAAGTAAACTGAAGTGTATACGTTTAGTGGTTTGCGTAATAAATAGATGCATTGAAATCGAATACATAGTTGAATCAAAGCAAGAAATAGGAGAAGAGATAGTTTAGTCGCCTGTTAGATTAATTCTGATTATCAATTAATTCTTAAGATACACCAGAGATCATGCCTTCTTAATACTTATGTCGAGATAAGTCGAGAAACTCGCGATGTAGGAAAACATGAAACTCTGGTGTCAGCCTGACTGATCTCTTTGTGGTTTACAATAATGTTCGATTAAATAATATATTTATACCGTGACATTGATTTGTATACAAGAAAAAAACATATTATTATAATAAAAGTTATTAATAGCAGCGGAATATCTTACCAAAGAGTCGCCTTTTGGTTTTACGATGTAATCCTTTCATGGGGTATCATGTTGTGTGACACGTTATCATGTTTTTCACATCGTTTTGCGTTTCTTTTAAAAAGTAAATTATCTTATTTATTATCTTTATAGCCGGTGAGGTAAATATATTGTGTTAAAACGCATATACGTAGGATACTGCACTTTACAAGAATGCCAAGTAAAAATAACTTGTTATTTAATAGGAATACTAAAAAAAGTCATCTGGAAGTAAATAACTTTTCATTGTTAGTGTAACGTCATCCTAAGTACTCAATATTATTTTTAATGAAATTGAGTCAGAGGAATTGGATCCAGTTCTAAAGCAAATCCTAAATGTACTATTAGCGAAAACAAAAAACCGTCATTGCAAAAAAACATGTTTTGAATACATTCCTGATTAGAGTAGGCCATGTTATTTTTTAATCTTTGGTTACAGTGCATAGACACACTAATCATTTTGACAGTTTGTATGTATGTATACTTCTCACGAACAAAATCGGAACACCAGCAGTTACCAAGTTATTTTCTTGTGTGTAAATGAAGTTTTCAGGTAATAATATATAAGCGAGGTATAGTACTTCGAAGTATCGTCCTCCTGAAATGCAAATGCGTTCTCTGGAAATTTCATTTGCACCCTAAAACTTTTCAAATTCTAAATTATCTGCGTACCAATTGTTTTCCCGAGAAGAGTACATTGACAGTACTGTGCTCTCGTATCAAAATGTACCTGTGTCATTAATTACTTGAATTTTATACGGAAATAACTTTAAACCGTTTTTTTAAACGGTATGCATGCTCTAACTGAGAACTAAACTTCTTGGGAAAGCTTAACGATTTATTGTGTCCCTTATTCTTCTTGTACCCCCTATTTGGCCTTCCAATCCAATTCCTTTCAAAAAGTGTAGGATATCAGGTTAGGTAAATCTCCTTCTTCGATTTCACATACTCCCAGGTGCAACGCTGTTGAGTTGCACAGTGCTAAGCAATTTGAGAAGAGATGGATGGGTGTTTCATCCTATTCCTCACAAAATCTACATTCAGATTCTTTGCGAATCTAAGCTTAATCAGGTGTGCTTTCAGTTTACAATAGCCTGAATGTATTCCTGTGAATATAATAATAATAATAATAATAATAATAATAATATTTATTTCCATAATACATACAGTATAGAAAACGTCAAATTATAGTAATACAAACAACACATTAAAATATCAGAACATTTAAATTAAGCGAACAATTTATGAAACTATCTCTTTAAAAAACTGATCTACATCATAAAATGCCTTATTAAGTAAGTATTTTTTTAAGTTTTTTTAAATTGTACATCAGTTAATAATTTTATGTTTTGTGGTACATGATTATAAATATTTATACATTGATAAACTACATTTTTCTGTATTTTTGTCAAATGTGTGAATGGTGGTGACAAAATTTTTTGGTAAGTAGCTCTTGTTTTGTAATTATGATCTATTTCATATTTTTCAAAAAATTCTTTGTAGTGGGTCTTGGCGAAAACAGCACATTCCAAAATATAGATAGATGCCAGCGTAAGTATTTTACGGTCTTTAAACACACCAACACAACTTTCTCTATAACCAAGGCCATACATCGATCTGATACATCTTTTTTGCAGCACAAATATTCTTTCTGCATCCACGGAGTTACCCCAGAAGATAATACCGTACTTCAGTCTGGAAAACACGCACGCATAATATGATGTTACCGCCGCGTCAACACCAACACTTTTAGCTAGAGTTCTTAGGGCATAGCTTTGCGAGCACAGTTTCCCTGCAAGCGTTTCTATATGTCGCTTCCAATTTAACGCAGTATCTAACGTCAACCCCAAGAATTTGGCATCATCACTACAGGTAAGGGTCTCATTATTAATATTAACCTTTAAATTGTGCTTGTTATTAATTGTTATATTTTGGTCTTTTTTATGTTCAGATTTAATTATTTTTATAAACAATCATTATATAAGCTTATTTCATTTTCGAGAGTGTTTACAAGGCTAGCACCCTCTCTGTTTCTGACTACTGCTGAAGTATCATCAGCAAACATCAAAGTGAGGTTTCCTGTTGCGGTTGGCAGATCGTTGATATAAAACAGGAACAGTAGCGGTCCCAATACTGAACCTTGAGGAACTCCATTCTGTATTTTTTTCCATTCTGATTCAAGTACTACCCCATTTTCGTCAGTTGTTATCACTCTCTGATACCTGTCTGCTAAAAACGACTGTATCCATTTTTGTGCTAGACCCCTGAATCCCATGCAATAAAGTTTTTCTAGCAGCAATTGATGATCTATACAATCGAATGCCTTTGTCAAATCCATTAAAACACAGACTGCCGATTCTTTGTTATTTAATACGTTTATTATCTCCTCAGTAATTGAAATATGGCACGAGTTGTAGAACGTCCTTTTATGTATCCATTCTGGTTCTCACTGAAGATGTTATTTTTTTGAGCAAAGTCAATAATCCTCTTGTGTATTATTTTTTCAAATATTTTTGACAAATTCGATACTAAAGCTATTGGCCTATAATTATTGAAATCTGTTTTTTCCCCATTTTTGTATATTGGTTTTATTAGTGTATATTTTAGTCGTTCAGGAAAAATACCGGTCTGAAACGATTTATTTATTATGTATGCTATAGGTCCTGCCAAAATGTCGCCACAGTATTTCAGAAAAGAAACCGGAATTTCGTCATACCCAACCGCATTGGTATTACTTAAGGTGTTTATAATCTCAATCACTTCATAGGCATCCGTGAGATATAAGGAAAATGTGTGTTCAATTTGTCTTACGCCACTACCCATCTCTAAACATCCTGAGAATTATCATTAGCAATTTCAATGAATGTTCATTTATTTTCGACAGAAGTTGTAAATCGCTCATTCCTGATTTTTAATAGATTTAAATTAAATGTAGGTTGTTTATCACTTTTATTTTGTATATGGTTAATTACATCCCATGTACCCTTAATTGCATTGTTGGACCTTGTTATATGTTTTAAATATACTCTTCTTTTTGATTTTTCTATTTCGTTTTTAAGATTCTCACAGAAGGTGGTGTATTCACGTTGGGGTATTCGATTACTGGCCACCCCTTCATACAACTGCCGCTTAATTCTTGTTAGCATCTTTATATGGTTTGTTAACCATTCTCCTTTGAAGGGTTTGTTTAAATCTATAGTTTTTTTCTTTACGTGTTTATTTATTGCAACCGTCAATATTTCATGAAAACGCTTAAAGCAGTCGTCAATTGTTTCCGCATAATATACTTGTTCCCAATTTTCGTCCAATAATTCTTTTCTTAACAACTCTAGTTTGTATTTTGAAAATATCCTTTGTTCTCTCTTAGTTTGTGTCTTTTGAGTTTTATCACGGTATGTTATAAAACACACTTTTTGTGCCGTGTGATCTGAAAGCATTGAAGTTACTACCTATGATTGATATTCTTTGACATTCGTAAATATATTATCTACTAGTGTTTGGCTGGTGGCCGTTTTCCTTGTTGCTTGGTCTATTGTTTGGTATAAATTATAAGATTTAAATAAATCTCTCAATCTACTTGTGGTTCTATTCTCACTCAACATATCTATGTTGAAGTCCCCACTAAATAGAATGTCATATGTTGTATTAAGTTTTTGTAAAATCTCTTCTAATCTAATGAAAAACTCTTCCATGTCTCCATGCGGAGGTCTATATATGTTAATTAATTATAATTTTTAAAGATGTGAGTATGGTTGCTGCGCATTCTATGACTGATTCCATGCTTTCTTTTTTCAGCTCTTCAAACTCCTGGTGTTCTATGCCAGCCCTCAGAAGAATACAAGATCCTCCTCCCCGCTTAGAAGTTCTACTATAACAAGAAACAAGTTCATAATTTTCAATATGTATAGTTTCATTTCTTTCTAGCCAATGTTCACTTAAGGTAATTGCATCAATACAGTCATTTTCGTCAATAAAAATTGTCAACTCATCTAATTTATTTCTTACACTTCTTATATTTTGATGTATTAGTGTAAATTTAGATTTTTCTTTTTCATCTTCTTCGTTATTATTTTTGTAATGTTTGATTACTTCTTTTGCGGAATTAGCGCAGTCCTCCGAAAATTTGTTTGCTTATAGGGTCGAATAATAGTATTGATCGGCCACAGAGCTGGATCAAACATCCCCTCATATAATTCCTCTTTGATTGCTACTTTAAATGCTGCAATTTCGCTATTCTTTATTTCAAGTCGATTGCATTGTAACACGTTAACGTCATTATCCTTTAAGTAATTTTTTATATCATTTTCCGTTGTGGTTTTTACTAATTGTGATATGAAAACCCATTTTCTATTTTCTTCAGCTTTAATTATGGTATCAGTACGTTGCCCGCGTATTGTTTTTGTATTTCTATTTGTGAACCTTTCTCTAACTTGAGTTTTTTTAGGGGATTCTACTGTTGTGGTCATAATTACGTTCGTATTTGTATGGTCAATATTTATATTTCTTTTCTGAACAGTATCTTTCTTTTTTGAAATATTTGTATTTAGTTTGGGTTTTTCGATTTCTGAAGCGGAAAAACTGTTATTTCCATTCTCTTTTTCTTTTTCGGCGTCTTGCAGACCGTTTGTGAGTTTTAAATGTAGTTTTGTGAACTCATCAGTAACATCAGTGTTTAATGTTCTTGACCTTGTTGTCGGGCGCAAGATAGTTTCTCTTGATGAATCAATGGTTTTCCGCGGATCATCCGTAGTTTTAAGGTTAGTCAGTATGTTATTATGTTTCTCAATTTTAATAGTTTGTTCATTAATGATATTCGTAAGCACTAACAGTTTTTGATTCATTTCTTCAAGTTTTGTATACATTTCATCTTGTTGTTTTTTGCTTACGCAGCACTTATCACAATGCCATTTTATGTTCTTATTATTTATTTCGAGAAATTTTAGTTCAGTTGGCTTAAACGAACTACACACATAATGTATGAACCCATCACATGTCCCGTTACACTTAATAACTTTATCGGCCTTTGTTTCTTGTTTTAAGCCACATTTAACGCACTTACCACTTTCCGCCATTTTTACTAACTTATATAATATGTGAACATTATTCTTACTTAGGTTGATGCATTCTGTAAACCTCTTTTGGTTATAGGTTTCTAGAAGAATTTTACTTTGCCTCATTCCCTGGAGATTCCCCCAGTGATTAGATTTCCTCTTCTTCATTTCTCTTTTCAGTTTCTTCAGTATTGCACTGCTACTTACCTCGCAAAAGAGTTCAGACTCTACAAAAGACTATCCGTTATTTCGTTTTCTTATACTCCCTTTATTCCTTTTGCCTAGCTCATTTAATTCCTCTAGACATTCTCAGACCATCTTGGCATTAATTTCATATGAGCTCAGCGCCTCGATGGCTGCTTGACTATCAGACATGATGATAATCCCCTGCTTTCGATATTTTCTAACAGTATTGAACTAGACGCATCCTTCAATAGCATGTATTTCCGCCTGGAAGGTACTTGGATATTTTCCCAAGCTTTCGAAGTATTTGGTTATAAGCCCATATATTCCTATTCCAATTCCCTCTGCCGTTTTGGAGCCATCATTGTTCCATTTGATGGCATTTCTATCAAATTTCAAGATGGTGTTATGATCCCACTTGCTCGCGTTACTAAGCTTTGTGATGAATTCCATCCAGAGCTGAATTTTTTTGACATGTCCCAGATTTGATCACCGTCAGGAGATTGAGGCCTATGCCTAATCGTTCCTTCTCTGACCATTCTGAGTGTGGTTCTCTTTGCCACGCCCTATGCCATAATATGGAGAGGGGTAAGATCCAATACTACCTCGTTAGCTGTTGTTGTCAAGTTGTGCGTAAGTCATTGCCATATTAGGAAACTGTTGCTGGACATCCTGTATCCACTGATTAATGGAAGAAACCCATTCCCTATTATCTAATTTTCGACCAGTTCTGAAGCAACTTTCGATAGTAAGGTGTTTTCTATTTGGGTTTGTTATTGACAACTGTCACAATCTAAAGTACAATATATGTATATAGTAGCTCAATGTCGCTAATTTTGAAGATGGCCTATCCTAATCAAGAAAGTATTTGAAAGCATGGTAACTCTTCAATAAAATGGCTATGCAAACAGTTCTCTAGAGACACGAATTTTATAAAAAAAAGGTGTACTTAGAGCACATTTTTCTGGAAAATAGTGTCTTCTATATTACGTCATATTGACTGTTGCCGTCAATTTACCGGTATTTGCCCTTATTTGCATGGGCGGTCTCAAATTATTTGGTTGCTGAATCAAGATTTTGCCAAATTTCCTATTGTTAGAGGGATGTCACACGGGTAAATTCTAAGGTTGCCCTAGATTACAAATTATACGGGTTTCCATATGTATGCTGATGACACGAAATTATATTGAGCAGTCATCCAAGATTGTTCAGAAGATATTACAGCATAAATCTATTTTCCTCAAGTCACACATTTATTTTGTATCCTTCAAAAGACAAATGGGAAGCTAACTTAGGATGCATTTAATACTGCAGTCGACAAAAAGAGAATTGCAGTTATTTCGCATGTTAGAAATTTCTGGTTAAGAATGCACAATACTTTTAGATATGGTACTTCTTTAGCCAAAATAATCAACTCTGTTATTCTAAATTCAAAATTTGTTTTGCTTTCTTTTTGATTTTTTGTTTATTTAACTATTATACTTCAGTCTATGGGTCTTATTTAAAACTGCAAGAGAAGTCAATTGTTGCAGAATATATGCATATATGCATACATAATTCGATAAAATTTCTTATAATTTGAAGGAATTGAAACGATAAATTATTGCTATCGCTTTTGCATACTACAAATTGTGTAATAATATCAAGTTTCTCACCTCATTTTGTGATAATAAATATGACAATTACATACAGAAATGATGAACACAATACCAATATACAAAATAAAAATATAATAACTTCGTCTTTTCATAAGATATCTTTTGTTTTGAAAGATCGTCTACTTACATAATTTATGTGTGCCTATGCATTTTTCCTGAGTGAAACGTTCGGCCTTCAGATGCGCTTTATATCAGCATCTATTTGCAAAACCAATACATATGCGATTAAATAGCTTTTAGCTCATAGCAGATTTTAATTTTAGTTGCGTCACTGAAAAATAAAAACATATCGTTATTCAAATTGCATGAAACAATGTCCTCTTCATATTTTCATTATTTTCCAATATTTATTAATTCAAGTAGAAAACATAGTAGAAAGGTTTGCCAATACGCATTAATAACTTGTTTTATAGATTCCTTTCGAGAAACCATTTTACCATGCTTATCTGGTTAGGATTATATTTGAAATCTTAATAACACTTGCCAAAAATGTAACTTATGCTGTTTATTTTTAATTTATATAGTGTTAAATAAGAGATACTTTAGCCTTAGTAGTTTTATTACTTTATAAGTTTAATGAAAACTGTGACTATAATAAGAAAATGTTTTTCAATAGAAACATACGCTCACATTATTATTGCAAATATTTTTTTTTTGTTCAGAAAAAAGATCCCTTCTTTACATTAGGAAAAGATATTCTCTCCCATACAGAAATAGATCTTCAAGATTTTTAAAATATTTATTTCTTTTGCATAAAAAGAGTTTATTTCAGTTGAGTACAATTAAATTTCTCTTGATGGTCGTTAGGAATAACATGCGTGGAAGCAAATTTTCTATGAAGATACATATATTCCTATATTATACACATGGGAGTACATGGTTGCAATGATTCATTTTGTAAAGGATATGATATTAACATGGGGACCTCCAGGAGAAATTGAGGGCTTGCACACGTAAATGTGAATAATGCATCGATTGAATGCTATCGAAAATGCTCGGGCAGAAATACATATTTCTTCAAACGAATTAATGTATTTCTGCTAATAATTGTAATATTTAAAAGGAAATGTTCCCAAGAAAAATTCACCTCACGCAGGATTCGAACCTACACACTCTCGCTTACCGGACGAGCGCTCCACCATTTGAGCTAGCGAGGGATGCGTAGATTCACGACAAATCGACATATGTCGATATCAGATCGTTAGCTGCTTCGTACTGCAAAAAGCTTGCAATCTTTGCATATTTCTTCAAAGTTATACTGAGTGAAAGACAGATTAACAACTTTTTAGATAAGTGAAGTGTTGTAATAAGTATTTCCTAATCAACTCAATTCAAAATAGTAGTTCATTTACTACATTTAAGTCATTCCTTCACTACCTGCTTCGGCGAAATTGTTAGTCTTCTTTAGGTGAACCGATAATAATTTAATGTAATAGCCAATTAAAAAAACTAAGATAAAGTAATCAATTGTAAGACTAAAAGTGAAAAGCAGATTATTGGTGCGGTGCTGCAGACGCACCTTCTCCAGTTACCATACTAATAATCTAGTTTCCACCTTTAACCTAGAAGTTGATAATTTTATTCCAATTTTTTAATTCAATTGTTTTCGATTTATCTGAAAAAGGCTAATAATTTAGTCGAAACTGGTAGTGATCGAAGGAATGATTTCAATGTAGTAAATAAATTATAATTTTGAATTGATTGATATTAATTAGGAAGTAGTTATTACAACACTTTGCTTATCAGTAGTGTTAATCTTATTATGGACAAAAAATCAACATATAACAAAACTTTGTCGATCTAACCAAACTTATGGTTAATCTAACAAGAAAAAGGTAATGACGGCAATAATATTATTTTATTCATTCAGTAAATCCAGCAAATTCACTTAAACAGTAAGTGTTGTTCAATCAAAGGATTACGCTAATCAAAATTACACTTAATTTAATAATTATAATCTTAAAATTACCTTTTTCCAAATGAAATACTGTCCACATTTCCAGACAGGCGTTATATATGCTATAAGTATCACTAGAGCAGAGTTGACAATATCGTAGCAGATTGGTTCTAGCAAACGGCAAATAGAAAGCAGCGGAGGGTCTAGTGGACATCCGAGGTACCACGAAATTACACTGGCCCAAAAGCTAAGAACAATCGACAAAGCCGTGGACTAGGTTGAATAAAAAACATACATTAGGACATATACGCCTGTATGACAACGACGGCATTTCAAAGCGAGATAGTAGTATGGCGTGGTCGAAGTTCCTCTGTGGATAGGTGTTTTCTATTTGAAACCACAAAAATTTAGCAAATCTACGCTGTATTTTCTCCAATTGACATATGGATTCCATATAATACAGATAATACTTCCGTACTGTAACCGCGATCTTGCCAGAGAAAAGTATAAAGACTTAAGGAGAAATATATTAGAAAAGCATCGACTATGGCGAACAACAAACCCAAGGCTCTGTCTCGCTTGCTTACAAATTGTTTGAATATGATTTGTAAAAGTTAACTTGCGGTGAAACAAAATACCCAAGTCACTAACAAGATCGGTCCGGGCCAAGTTGACGTTGTCTACATTGTAATTATACGTTATAAAGTTAAGTTTTCTGGTAAAAGTAACAATCTTACATTTCTCTATGTTCAGAGGCAAGCTATTGGATTCACACCATGAAGAGAGCCGATTTAAATCTGTCTGTAAAGCAGTACAATCACTAGAACCGCTCATGCTTCGGTATAATTTTAAATCGTTTCCAAATAAGAGTTTGTGAGACAAAATGACACCGGTAAGATCATTGATAAAAATCAAAAACAGAAAAGGACCCAAATTTGAGCCCTGTGGAACACCTGATGTTACAACGTATAACTCCGAAGTGTAACCATTGTAGCAAACAGTTTGGATTACGGATGTTACAGGTAGTTACCAAATAGATTAACTAAGAATCACTAAACCCGATGACAGACAACTTTTGTAAGATAAGTGCGTGTTAATGCGATCAAACGCCTTCGAGAAGTCAGTATACAATACGTCGCCCTGTTTACTCGAATCTAGTTCCCCGGAAAGATACTGATGGAATATCGCTAAGTTAATAATCGTCGATCTACCTTCCATAAAACCATGTTGGAACGGTGATATATTAGCTCTAACACAAGGATAGATCTTAGAATATAGCAACATTTCGAAAATTTTTGAGAAATTGGATAATATGGCGATAGGACGATAATTTTATATGTTCTAAAATGGTATTAGGTCATATTCCGATCAGCTGAAAACTTCTCTTTCATATGGTGAAGACCATAAATCCTACTTAGTAGCGTTTATAGAAATTTATTACTCCTAAAAACATCTAACTCTTTGAAATTAATTATTTCTTAATTTGTAAATCGTTCTCCGGTAGAATTGGCAGAATAGGAGTTAATACAGTTCAACTCCGAGATACCGACGTATATTCGGTATAAATTGTATGCAGCCAAACATAATCACAGATTATTTATTCATTTACCAGGTAAATATGTACGCAATAGGAACTGTGATCATTAGAACGACGACTTGGTCTTGAGAAATTTGGCTTAACACTTGTCCTTTTCTATGTGTTAATATATGAGGGTCATATGTAAACCTATGCGCGCGAAGCTATCAACAACAGCTAGTACTTAATCATCATCAGAAGTAGGTAAATTATTAAACAAAGATATGTTTTAATAATTTTAAATACTTTACTATTTCAATATAAATCTTGCTTAATATCGATCGTTTCAAGATAAAACTATATTCTTTCATACGAAAGAAATATAATTGAAAAGCGACTGTTTGATTCAAATATTTTTTTTTCTTAGTACCTAACACATAAAGAATACTGCATTTGAACTAATGCAAATTTATTAACGGCAAAGATAATCTTTTTCTCATACCAGTGTACCCATATATTCTCTGATTTGAATAGCTAGCAAGTACAAAAACATTCCCAGAAATTAATTGTTTTGAACTAGCTATTTTATTGCAAACTTAGTCACTTATACTCTGTTAAATGTAAACAAAAACAAGTTAGATAAATTCAAGTCAGAAAACAATACCACCTAAATTCCACGTAAACCAGAACAAATTAAATATCAGTGTGATCCTAAAAACTTACATACATATATCACCTGAAATTTTCCATTCGTTATCTAACGCATATAAATATTCATCTATATGATAATATATAAATAAATACGGATTTAATTTATCCTAAATCTGATAGTGAATTACAATTTATTTTACACGCATTTGTCGACAATATTTACCCCACATAAAATCGTGACACAGTGTATCCTTATCAAATCTTTAGAGCAAGATTTCTGCAACATAATGTATGTTTATACGTATAAGTACAATAATATTGTGCTGCAATACAATGACATTTATCTGAAATCTGTGTACGCGCACATGGGCGGACCTATGCGCACATGTAACACACAATAACAACAATAATATAATCGCGAACGCAATTATTAATTGGAGATATCGATAAAAGAAAAACAACGCATGCGTCAGTAGACAAGCCTCCAAATATTGCGGTGCCCGTAAAAACATCTGAATGAAACCGGAGTTTTGCAATAGGATCCTGAATTAGATCTACGCCGGCCGCCGCCAGTTCAGTAATCGTATCTCGGCACGATTCCTCCGAGATGTGGCAATCGTGTTTTCGGTGTACGAACGATATTGCAGTAATATTATATTTGTACGATTGATATACAGAGCTGGTTAATTCATGAACGTGTATTGTTTGGTATAGTGTCAGAAAGTCTCTAATATAGGGCCTCTTTTGAAAATATCATGTTATACACTGTAAAAAAAGTTGCAGTAAAATTACATGTAAAATCGTTGGTAACATAGTTGCCATAGTCATTATATTTATTTTCCTCCTCATGTAGCCCCCTCCCTTTGCAATCGTTTCTGCACAAGCTGCAAGGGCGGATACCTCTGCCTGGAAGACCATTGTATGCTTCCCCAGGCTTATAGATACCCTTTGATTGGGGCTGGGCCCACAAATGCCGTCTCCAGTGCCCTGACTGGATTTGGATCCGTCTGTGAACCAGTTATCAAGAGCAGTGATCTCACTACGTGCCTGGTCTCTGTTTGGTATGGAGATTTTCACCTTTTCAGTGAAGATAATTTCGGGTGCCATGCTGTCCGTGGGCATTTGTAGCAATGGCCCGTCCAGCAACGTGCCCGTAGTATAAGTGTGCCCTCCCACCCTGATGTTAGGATGCCACAGGTTGTTGGCTTTCAGTCTAAGGATCGCATTTATTACTTTCGTTTATTGTTGAGATTATTGAAACATGATTCCCCTATTTTCATAATATCCTCCTCTATGTTTTGTTTAGTTTTTAATTGTTTTGGTTTGAGTAGATTAGGCATATGTCGTCTGCGTATGCGTAAATCTTTCCATGTGTTTTTATAGCAAATATATCATTTGTGTACATGACGTACGGAATTGGTGATAGGTTTCTACCTTGTGGGATTCCGTATGGAGGTATGGAGATTTTCACCTTTTCAGTGAAAAGGCAGTGACAGTAAATGTAATACTAAATTTATGAAACAATTTTTATTAATTGGAAAATCAACTTTGTTGTAATCAATATGGCTGAAAATGTTTTTAATACTGGTTGCATTTGGTAAGGTTCGGGATAGCAACACTTCTTTCTGGCTTTAACATTCTTTTTTAACATTCCGTGCACTACACATTGATACTGTGTTGTTGTAGTATCATTGTTAACTGACTCTAACACTTCTGCGAGTCCTACGCTCACCATATGAATAAGTGTTTTACTTGACTCAGCAATTCGCATTGCTCTACTTTAGGCGCTTAATTTTAACCTGGTTAATACTTATATTTACAAATTAAACCTACTTATTCCATTTACAAACTAAACTACTTTTTAGCTTCTAATTGTTGAATTCTTTATTGTGTAATTAAAGGGACTTCTGAACTGCAACTACACAAAACTATTTGTTTCAAAATATCAGAATTGGCATTGTATCTTGTATTTCAACAGTATAATAATTCTACAAGAATTAGGTAAAAAATATTTGTCTATACATATGTAACTGTCTTATTTTTCTATACTGCCTTAAATATAATCATCACCCTTCACAATACCGAACAGTACTTAGAAAGAAAAAATTTCAGTCAATTGTTTATGCCGTGTGGGATATTTTATTTCCGTTGTATTTTTTGGTCTTATCGCAAACTTTCATTCATTCGTGAATACGTAGGTATCGTATTTCTGTGTCAACAAGTTATACTAGGAAGAATTATGACGAAAACTTTCGGTTATATTCTGTGTGCTATAAACATGATTGATAAAGTTTAATCAGAAATTTATTTACAATTTTTTTATGGCGATAATATGAAGATTTTGCTGCAAAAAAGTTTAATATTGATTTGTAACTAATAGAAAATAGATATGCATTTCGCCAAAAAATAATATGAATCTATTCAAATAAAGGACTTTACCCTTTCAAATGATGCAAGTCCTTTTGAAGCAACCTGCTCATCGTTATACGAAATTAATATGCCAATTTATGTGAAATCGAAAGACACCTTTACGAAATTTTTCACGCATTGCAACAGCAAAACCGAACCGGGAAACATCTGGAAACGCGCGACACCTGCAAATATATCCCGATTACGCAAAACGATACGCCAGAGCTTGACACCTCTATGCTCGCCTGTAAACGACAAATTCAGCATGGAAAATGACAGATAACAGTGCGCAGGAACTGTTAGGATGATAGCGCGATAGAAATTTTTACGTGCGCACCGCGGAAAATAAAGGAGATCGAGCCGGTGCGCAAGTTGCCGCATAGTTCTTCTCGCGAGCGGTCTTAAGAGAATGACTTTGGGCAGATGTATCACACAAATTCGGGCAGAGGTCAACAACCGTCAAGGTAAAGGAAGGCAAAATAATACTATCGCGTGGAAGACAGTGTTAACTGTACATATGAACATAAGTGTATGATGCACATGAAGAAAATAGTCATTTCTGGAACACTGGAAAAGAGAATTATACCAGAAAGTGTTGTTTCTTCGAGAATATGAATATATGGAACGAAATTTTATTCGCAATTAAAATAAGAATATAGCTATTTTTACCTGTATTTGGAAAATACGTCCTCACTGCATGAAAAGTGCTTCTCTTGAATGGAAAATAATGTTTTTGCAATTAGTGCCGTAACCATACCATTTATTCCACTAGTGCCGTAATAGGGTCTATTACAGCACTAGTTGCGTAATAGAAATGGAACATTTAAGCAGATTTATTTTAGTTGGTCACATTGCAACAGAAATGGAGATGTCAATATGACATTTTGTAAGCAAGTTTGAGGTTGTTATATTAAAATTGATTGTAAGATTTGATATTTTTAATTAATCTTTGAAATAGTACAACTATTATAAACGTTTATATTAACGTTTGAATTATCTTTCGAAGTGATAGTGATACCGTGTGCAGTAGAAACATTCTGTTGAAAATTAGCGTTCTCTGCGATAGTGATATTGCTTCTGTTGGAGTACTCAAACTGTGAACCATTCCCAGAAGTTCCAGGTAGATTCACATTATTTTCCTGTGCAAACATATTTCCAACATCAATTTTATTTTTTATAGAAAAGGCAACGCAACCTTCAGCAACAGCCGTGCTTTTCCAGCCACCTAATCGTTTCATAGTTAAAATATCACCTCCAGTATTTGCTATATGTGTCGCACTGGATCTTCTAAAACAATGTCCTGTATAAAGATGAGGATCTGGTAAATGAAGAAACTGGCAATTTGTTTAGGAACATTTCCCATGGTGTTAATACCGATGGGCTATTAATTAAGCAGCCATGACGATAAGTTAGAAAAAAACGTTTGTGAGTAACCGTTTTAGGCCGCAGATTATTATATTTTTTTATAAGTTCGATGCAGTTTACATAAGTCACTGCGAACATTCTTGGTACATTGTTTTTTGTTTTAGGTATGTTGACTATAATGGAATCGGAATTGTATTGAAGATCTTCCACACATATATTAATTAATTCTTCTCGCCTACAGGCTCCATTATATCCTATTATCAAAATAACCTAGAATATAAAGAATTTACAAAAAGTAACGAAAAAATCACACTAACCTTTATAGCTAAGTATATTTTATCATCGGTTTGTTTCAAAAATCTATGAATATCTTCTTCTTCTAAACTTTTAGATTTTTTTGTTTGATAACCTTTAGATAGCCGTTTTAATAATGCTTGAAGTTTCATATATTTTGATATACCCACATTTCTATGTACATTTAAACACGATCTTAACATCGAATAAATCGACCATAATGATGACGATTTATAATCTTTACGTAGCATTTCAAAATAAGCAAGTAAGACGTTCTCAGAAATATAAAGAATTTCCTTTTCTTTGCACCATTTTTCAAAATTTTTGTATCGCTTTTGATACATAGTGTACGATTTCTCCGGAAGTAAATTATCAATGGTTTTTTCAGCAATTTGCCGTATTTCAGGCGGAGTGCATGAAAAAGTTGTAGAACTCATATTAAATATTATAATACAGTTACTTTAGTAATATAATATATAACAAATTTCAAAAATGTGTCAATTTTAAATTAACTTGTCAATTTAAATCTTGTGTCAAACCAAGGTGACAACTGGTGACAACCGCCACAAAATTTCCCTAGATTATCAAATTTTTCTCGTTTTGCTTTTACAAAAAGAGAAATTTTAAAACTAATTGCAAAAAATAGCATAAAAGACACGTTTCATTTGACATTAAAGCACTCATTCAGTTAAGAAACTCGTGGCTACGCCACTCGTTTCTTAAACTCTGAATTCGTACTTTGAAACGTCAAAATGAAACTTGTCTTTTAATATACTATTTCGGGTTCTGATCTCTCCACTGTAATGAAACATTTTAGGTACACCTCGCATGTAATATATTATACTGTCATCATCGAAAACATCAAATGACAGTTTAACGTTTAGGTATCTAAACAGCCCTACCAAGATTGCAAGTTTTTTTTTTACCGTGAGGAAATAACAAATTAATGTATTTCTGCTTTTAACTGTAATAATTAGGAGTAAAAAAAAAATTCTTAGGAAAAATTACACCTAATCATTACAGTTAAAAGCATAAATACATTAACTTGTTATTTCCTCACTGTAAAAAACTTGTAATCTTTACATATTTGCCGTACTGCCGGCCCGGACATAATTTCGGTAAGAGCGCTCGAACCTCGTCCTATAATAGCTCAATTGGTAAAGCACCCGCCCGGCAAGCGGGAGGATGTAGGTTCGAATCGTGCGTGAGGAGAAAACATTTTCTTGGAAAAATTACTCCTAATTATTACAGTTAAAAGCAGAAATATATTAATTTGTAGCCCTACCAATGTTTAATCGGTTGCTTTTGGGCAGGTGTAGTGCATCCGAAGGCCGCTAGGGCGCTGGTAGTAGGCTCAACGATCAATCAAAAAGTATTTAAAAAAATAATGTTAGTTATCAGAGTACTAATTCTCAACAAAATTAAATTACTTCCTTCTTCGTTTATTCACACCGTTTTTTGTTTGGCTTTTCTGTCATGGATTTGAAAAGTGTGTACTATTAGGTTACTAAGACACTAAAAGTGGTCGTAGAAGATTTCCTATAACATAATAAATATGTGAGTAGTATTTGTAATATTAAATTGCATGACTGATGTTAAGGTATAAATTATTGTTATTATTATTATCATATGATTTATAAATTTGCAAGTGCTTTCAAAATATTGGATCAGATCAAGAGCCCAGAATTTGATTTACAGAAGCTGCGTGCGAAGAAGTTTATTTGCAATACATATTTCTCGCTACATTGCAAACTGGAGCAGATTGTATCGACTACATAAGGCATATAGGAAATTGTAGTGTCTGTAAGGGAGAATTTAACACAACCACAGAAAGCAAAATTTACTCTATAATTCACTGATGTTCTCATCAACTTTTTTTTAAGAATATGTTGTATTATGTTACACTGGGATCGTACTTTTCAGTTTTCGCTGTGTTAATTATGCAAAAATTGACAAAACTGTTTGAGTATCAACCAAATTTAGAAATATTACTGGAGTTGAGCTGCTAAAAACAGAAAAAAAGTGGAAATGTGCAACTTTATGAAACAATATTTTCAAAAATCGTCATTATTTTTTAAATATGTTTACAAACATTTGCATACAGCCTCAAAATTGAATTCTAAGCAACTTTTTCAAATACCTTTTTTGCATATCATGTCATCTAACCTCACCTTTTGCAGATTCATGACATAGTTTTTAAATTTACCGCCACACTAGTGGTCACGTGATGTATGTTAAAATAAATTTTGGGGTTTCTAAACATGCGCAATGTATCCGCCAAAGAAAAAAATTAGTATATTTTAATAATAAGAACCAAGTATGATATTGAATTTGTTGTCAATATACAGGGTCAGGCAAATGTGTGGGAACACCTGATTTTTGGCTAAATTATAGGTTCTATTAAAAAATAACCTTAAAAAAAGTTTTTGTAGTATTTTATTCTAGTCTGTAACATACTTTGATTTCCAACAACTATCACATATGTTTCGAGATATGAAGTCATCGGTAAATCAGGTGTTCCCATACATTTGCCTAGTCCTGTATATTTGTAAAAAATCCTGCATGAAAGTGTTTTTTTTCTTTAATAAAATAACATAGCTACAACTATTTAATATACTCATTTTTAGGGATTACTTGTCGAACATAAAATTACTAACAACTAAATACTTAAACGTTAAACTGACAGTTGATTGTTTTTGATTATTGATAGAAACGCTACTTTTAACCCAAGAGATGGAAGTGATCACTTTCAACCCAGGAAAAACACTTTTCACCCAGTAGTGACGCATTTTTCAATCTCATGCAAGTTAAACAAAAACAATATTACTATTATAACTGCAAATAATATATAACTCCCTCAGCGATCTACAATTTGGTCAATTTCACCCCATTAACGGTACTTATTATAGCAAAAATAACATTACGTAACACATTTTTTGTCCTTGAGTAGTAAGCGTTATTTCCAACTTATTTATGGTTTCAGAAAAAATAGAAAAATACTTTTATTCCCCGCTAACTTTGCTTTTGTGACTAGGATAACAAAAATTTAAAATATAACTTTATATCTATACCACATGTTCACTTAAGTATCAAACAAATGGGGAAAAATTTATTGTTGAATTTACAAAATAAAAGAAAAAAAAACTATACAAAATAATAGTTGGTGCTTCTTAAGAAATATATTATTTTATGTTCAAAATTACGTAAAATGCGTGATTTTGCTATAAATTAAGAAAAAAAAGAAATTGCCTTGAGAATAAAACACCTTTATTTTTAAGGATATCAAAAAGCTAAATGTGCCAAACTACAAAAGAGAAATCAAAGAAATAGAATTTTACAGAATTACACAAGATGACTGAATCATCAAGTATATCTTGATGTAATCCTTTAACTTATTAAGATGACCATCCAGCACGTAAACTTTGAGGGAGATCCTGCAATCCATTTTTCTCTAGTTACTCACTACATTAGCAACCAGCTCGACATAGTTTTCGGCCCTGTTATTGCCCAAGAAACCCCGAAAAACTGCAACAAAGCTTTTCCAGGTCGCTTTTTCCTTACGAGTGAGCTTCTTAGGGAGTCATCGCAGTCCAGGATTTTCTTAATTTGAGGTCCAACGAAGACACCGGCTTTGACCTTTGCCTCAGAGAGCTTAGGAAATAAGTTTTTTTCAAGTCGCTTCAAGGCTGTTGACTCCGCACCTAGAGCTTCCACAAATTGTTTTATAAGCCCCAACTTTATGTGCAGTGATTGCATTAGCACTTTCAGGGGTCTACCATTGCTTTTCCCCATAGAAAACTCTGTCCTCTGTGGCCAGTCGCAAAGATAGCACGGAAATTTGGCAAAATCAGCTTGCAGACCCATCAGGAATGCCACCATTTTGAAGTCGCCGACGATCTCCCTCCCATACTTATCATACTTCAAAAGTTTGTGATGTTAAAGTAATCTTCTTTGAGATGCACCGAATGACCCAGGCGAAGAGATGGGTACTTACTACCATTATGCAGCAGTACTGCTTTGAGGCTCCTTGAAGAGCTGTCAATGAAAAAGCGCCACTTATTCGGATTACAGGATTCGCAATTGCCTCAAACAGCCCAGCCACATCGTGGTAAAATCAGAGCCCATCTTAATAGGTGAAGAAGGTAGAAAAGATTTGGTGACGCTTTCTCTGGCCTATGATGGTACACTTTCATCTAACAAGTTCCACTGCTTCAGCCCAGAGGTCAGAAGCTTGGCATTGGACTTGGGAGTAGAAGATCTCTAACTAAGTCGTTGATGTCTTTCTGGTTGGGGTAGTATGGGCCTCTCTCCTCATTTCCACATATGAAATCGTCAACTCGTACTGCTGAAAACTCGTACTGGGGCCATAGATGAAGGAAGATACGTGATACGAATACGTGACAGCGTGTGCATTTTTGCCAGTACGAAGTACAGTGAAAGGGTCTACAATGTACAATACTATTTACAAAAAAATCACTAAATCTAAAACCCAAGATGCAAGTTCCTGTCACTTTGACAGAAGTATTTGTTGTAATTTCTATTGTAAATGAATTCATCCCCGTCACTGATGACTCTAGTTCCCGTACTCTACGTCGACTTATGACGATGACGACATAATATGTAGTTCTGATTATGGGTTCGGTTGCAAATTTTAAAATATCGCTGTCTTGGCCACAAAAGCAAAGTTTGTAGAGAATAATCGACTCCTTTTTTGACATAAGAAAATAGAAAATGACAGCAAATAAATATTATTATTATTATTATTTACAACCCAAAGAAAAAAAAAATAATAGAAATTGTTACATAGTGAATCTGTTAATAATTTATTGGTAAACGACCTATTTTATGAATATGCTTTCAGGTTCGGAAGTTAATATCCTAAATTAATTAAGACTGACAAACAGATGAAATAGAATTAATTCTAGACGCAAACAAAATAACAACAAACCCAAGAGTATAAAAGAAATGCATCGAATTGAACATACACACATAAATGGAATGATGCAAAATATTAAAATTTAATGAAAACTGGTATTAATGCTATCGCTGTATATTCTGTATAAATGTACGTATTTACATTTTTGATTTATAATGACCTTCAAATGAACCGTGCATTTTCTTGTATACACAGACGTGATAAGTTAATAATATCTGCGGAGGCGATAGTTATTATATCCAGAACCTTTTTTTCTCTGACCCCGAAATATATACGCTTTCTAAATAGGATTTTGTAAGTGTTCCAGAGATCTGTTTTATTGTACTATGGAAATGTCACATGTGTTTGCCGGCTATGTAAATATTGAAAATAAATACTAAAATACGAATTTTATCGCGCTGTCACGGGTTTATTAAATGGGTAAATAGATATGAGCGTTGAAAAAAAAAGATTATCGAATCCTCTGGATTAGTACCAAGTATCAAGGATAAGACAATAATAATAACAAAACCGGCCAATTACTTTGTGATAATGATCTCCAAAACTAATTTGCGTAAATACTTTGTTTTGCGAAAACAGTGTCGATGAATGGAAAGTACTCTTATTTTCAATCACTTCTGTAAATCATAAAACTGAAAATGCAAACATATAGCAAACAAATGCAAAATGTTGGTTATTGCTTGAAGAAACTGTAATATTTTTTAATCCAGCATAATAAAAGAAAAAAAAAGATGTGGCGTTATTTCTTTAGATTTAGTTTTAATTGGTTGTATGATAACAATGTTATGTTTTAATGAAAAAAATAATACTAAAATAATCTTTAAAAAATATGATTATCTTTACAAAAGTATTCTTAAATATGTACTCACATAATTACTAGTAGCCAAGTTACTCCATATCATTAAAATTAAAAGCCTAATCGGATATGTCAAATTATATGGAGGAGGACACGAAAGAAAACAGTAAAAGTATTGCAATATGGTTTAGAATAAAAATATTTGCATAATATTTATTTATATCTCTTAGATACAGCCTCTAGTGTTATAGTAGTTTAATTTAAAAACACTTGATAAAAGGACATCATTAATATACGATTGACGGAGTGTCACTTCTCCATTATTTTGTAAATTCTGTTATAATATACAGCATATATATATATATATTCTATTATAATTGCCTAATAAAGTATAGCAAGTTTCTAAACATTGTTTCTTGTCATCATATCAATGTTGTACAAGATAACATGGAGTCAGGTGAAAAAGTTTAATTTATAAAAGCAGTGGTGTACGTAATAGTAGAGTCATGGATAGTAAAACTCTAATGGAATTTTTTAAAAAGCAAATGGAAGCTCTAACTGAAATTACAAGAATTTTAGCCGTAGTAGAGTTATCGCCAAATCGGGTGGAACCAGCGCCCAAAGTGACGCTAACACGGAATAATGTGTCTAATAAAGATAATGCAATGAAAAGAAAGTAATAGCACTATGATTAGGCCGTCCAACAAACATAGTGTTGCGCCATTTTGTTTATTTACATTTTTCGCGATGTTGTTAATTATTTCTGTCATTTGTGTTTTTCGTAATATTTTTTCTTTATTTACATTGATGTTGTTTGTTTTATATCATCACAGCTTTCTTAAAAATATTTAAGAACATTTTGTGGTGTTGGGGTAAATAGTGTTGAATCCTAATGTATAAGAGAGATGAATTGGTAAAATCCTGGATTATATAGATAGTAGTGTTATTGTCTGCAATATTATCTGATATAAGACCCATATCCACTTTCTATAATAAATTTTTATAACGCGTTGCCCACCCCTTGCTTTATTCATCGTCGAACTTTACCGATGAAACCGATAAGAGGAATAAGACGGCGTTATTTTGCCATCTAAAATACCGACAAATATTTATTAGTACGTTCTTGCTGATTCCTGTTTGTGTCTGATTGTTGTGTATCTTATGTGATTTCAATTATAAAAATAATTGATGCAAACGTGGAGTAAAATGTTAATCGATTGGAGTTTGCCACAATTAGTAAATATATTTGGTAAGTACCTATTATATAATATAATATAATTCATAGTGGATGCGTATGTTTTGATAGAAAATTAACCCAACACTTGCGTATTTGTGATGGTTTTGTTTTATGTTAATGAGGTAATACACGTTAAAATTTTGCAAATTGTGTTTTCAGTATAACATTTGGTGTTTTCAAAAAGCACAATTAGATTGACTCAATGATTTTGATCTTAACGTTCGCGAACGGTGCTGGGTCAAAAGTGCATGCGTTTGATTCAATAAAATCACGTCAGCTGTAGAGTAATCTGACGAATCTTCGATCACGATCGGATCGATTAGATTGTGGTTTACGAAAACGTCTATTATAAATTACATAGTGTACCTTCTCTAAACCTTACGTTTGGTTTTCGTTTTCAGTTCCACTTTAGTACTTTTACCTATTATGGAGTGTTAAAATAAGCAAGAATTTTTTAGGATCATCTATACTTTTATCTCTTCAGTAACGAAAAATGTATATAATTTACTTGAATTGGATTGGTGTTTCAAACAAATGTTCTTGGTTATAATTGCAAGATGCTAGTAAGAGTCATATTTTGGTTGAAGAAGCTATAAGGAATATTACTTGGAGTAAATTTAACGCAAGGATTTGAAAAAAATTAAGAAAATAACAGTTTTGGAATGATTTTGGAGTATTTAATGTGCAAAGTGTAACATTCTTTGTATTTTTAAATTGGAGTTAACATCAACTTCTTTAGCGATTTTACATATTCAAAAGAAATTACCCTTTCAATTTATGTCTACAATAATTTAAGAAAATATACATATTTACATTTTTACTTTATTATTTCGTTTAAAAAATAAATGCTTTGTTCGCTTATACTTTTTCTTTTAATGTTGTCTCACAGCGTATGGATTTATTTTAACTTTCTTCATTCTTCTTCAAAATTAATTTCCACTCCTTATTGAAAACATGTATATAGATTGTGTATATATACAAATGTTAATCCAAAAGTGATTCATTGAAACGAAATGCTAGCTGCGGTAGATAAAACTATTCTGCAAAATAACTTGTGACTTTCAAGCCTTATATACATGATCATAATTGAGAGGATAATAGCTAAGAATCTCTTTTAATAGAGAAAATAGCTTTTGGAAAAATGCTCTAAATAGAACAAAAAAAAAATTAATATCACAATTTCCATGTGTAATATCCTTTCCGAGCAAGATTGCGGAATACCCGTATAGTATATATTTCTTATAGGTAGTATCAATGCTAGTGTCAGCAATGACATACTATATTATTACTTATATACTATTAAATACTATTGCCTTCATACAAAATAACGTTATAACATGCAAGATTAATAGTAACTTTGAGACCAGTTTGCACACGAAAATATTACATTACAGAAACTGTAATAAAATTTAAGCATATTATCAAAATGATCAGTGCTCGACACACTATTAACAATTAATAGCATAAACCATAAAATTAACAATACAAGTATATACACTTTCTCTATTATACGAGTCAATAAACACTATTAACAGAAATTTATTATAGGTACAAACATTCTCAGCGATAATATAAAATTTGACTGTCCCTATAGGAGCTATAAAATATACTAAAACATAATATATTTATATTAAAAAGCACAATCCATTTCTCTCAGATGATTTGTTAAGAGACAGTTCAGTTCTAGGTATTAAAAGTAAGGACTTGCAATGAAAGCTGATTTAACATAGATACGTTGGATATGTGCCGAATAAACGAACTTACGAATAAACGAATTCAAGATATAAATTCGAAATTTAACAAAACCGACTCAAAATATTAGCAAACTGTCATATACAATACTCTCCATTGAGGCGGTTTGTTTTCTACGAAATGTAAACATATTTTTCATATACACATAATGATTTTGAACTTGTAAAGCTTCATCTTGCAAATCCTTGCAGCTGTCTGAAGGGGAAGATATTACAACTTTTGCTAGCTATTCTGGTGGCGTTACGAAAACGTTTAGATTGCTTTATCTAAGACTTTAGTAATACTAACAGCAAAAACTTTTCTTCTTTGCAACACAGAATACACAAAAATATTCCTTTTTCATTTACATAAAAAATTTATTTGAATGTAAAGATAAGTTCTGTAATAACTCTTTAGTTTAACTTAAGTACGAGATGCACAGTAATTGTGTATGATTCTTCCGTCCTTTCCCTACACCCACTCACATATAAGATAACTATGTACAATACAAAAAGATTGATAGTCCATAGCAATTGCATCGTCGAAGAACAATGATCCATAAACCCCATACTCATACATCATTGTTTTGCTCGGCAGACATATACACACCTTTGAATGCCCCAATTGTCAGTCAAATGTAGCTTTCCATTATATAACTTTTTATAACAGTAGATATACCGGCTTACGTGTATTTACACTTACACTTTCCGGATATAGTTTTTCGTATGAATGAATGAAATTTTGATTGTTCGTTTAATCACCTATTGTTGTATAATCGCCAAATCGGAACGTGACGCACACGATGCAAACGCACAAACGGGATGGGAAACCGCGATAGTCTGAGAAGAATTGCATACGGAAAACAAAGGTTGCAAAAAGTAGGGCGTTGTTCTTTTAATGACGGGGTTTGAGGTGTGAATTTTGTTACATTTATGTAATGATGTAAATTATTGTTTGTAGACAATGTGGTTTGGTGTTACATACAGTTATAAACATTGGATTTTCTTAATAAAAGCAAAAATAAGCAATTCGTCCTTGGAATTATATAGGTAAATAAGGGCCAAAATTGGTAATTCTAATGCTTTCTTCAAACCATTGATAAACTGAGAGCTTGTTCTTACGAAAAATTTTCGCACCGGCTATATATTTGATTGCAAACTACTATTTTTGGAATATATTCGAATTAAACAGATTCTAGCTAGGGTACTAGCTGGACGCCTCTCAATACCCTTAGCTCTTAACTATTAACATATGTATCTCATCATCATCATCATCATCGAGCCGTTCAATCCATGTGGATTATGGCTGACACTTGTGCGTCGTTAAATCTGCGTTAGGTGGATTAGTCCTTTTTTTTCTTTATGTAAGTCCGTTGTGGGTCCTGGCTGCCCTTATTATTTTCCTCCATTCCTCTCTATCCTTGCACTTCGATTTCCAATCCGTCACTCCCATCATCCTTGCGTCCTCCTCTACAGCGTCTCGCCATCTCTTCCTCGGTCTTCCTCTGCTTCTGGTCCCCAGTGGGATCCACTGTGTTACCCTCCTGATCATTTCTGCCGGTTTTCTTCTCATTATATGTCCTGCCCATTGTAATCTGTTTGCTTTAGAGCATCTTATGATGTTTTCTCCTCCCAGCTCATCTTTTATCTCTCTGTTCCTTTTCATTCTTACTTCCCCATCTTCCGTTATATTTGGCCCCAATATTGTCCGCATTATCTTTCTTTCTATTATTTTCAGATCTCTTCCTCTTTTCGATTTATTGCCATTGTTTCTAGGGCATAAGTAATAACCGGTCTAATCAGGGTTTTATTTATTTTTATTTTGGTTTTTTTACTTAGCATTTTGTTTTTCAATAGAAATTTATTTCTACCGTATGCCTGGTTTCTCCTTTTAAAATCCTCTCTCTTACTTTATCTCTCACTGTCCCTCCCACTGTAACTCCTAGATAATTAAAAGAGGCAACTGCTTCAAAATTATATCTTTTTGTTATTAAAAAGTTTTGTGCTTTTACGTCTCCTTTTCCCAGCTTCAAGTATTTTGTCTTTACTTCATTTATTGTCATACCGAATTTTTGTGCTTCCGCATCTAGACTTTCTATAGCTCTTATCAGATCATCTCTTGTATTTGCTGTTATTGCAACATCGTCGGCATATGCTATTAGTTGTATCTGATTGGTCATAATATTTTCTTTGTTATCCACGTCATTCATTCATTCAAGTTAAGGTGGCACTTGATTCGCGGGCCTCGAGCTTATGCTCATTGTACCATCCCTATTGATTCTCTTATTTCCACTCAAGCAGCTTGGTGTTCTCTATAAAGCCCAGTATCTTGCCCAGTGGAAACTTTGAAGGACCTTCGAGGGGCTCCAATAGATCTCTCCCGAAATATTTCTGGCCTGAGTACCCTTCAGTTCCTCACATGTGCAGATTACATGTAAACTCGTTTTCTTCTGTAGTTCGCATCTTCTACATCACGGTTCGCTTACACGGCCTGTGCTGTATAGATGCTTTTTCAGAGGACAGTGTCCAGTTACCAACCCACCGTAATGGTTTTAACTTCTTCTTACTACGTTTGAGTAGGTTATCAGAGAAACTTACCATCCCCATCCCTTATCAGCGTTTTGGTATGGAGTTGACCTTCAGTCGACCTCCATTTCTTTGTACTTTCTTATCTAACCAGGCCAGATCTCCCTTCTTGCGGAATCCTTAGTAATCCCACATACGGGCTCTGGACCATGAAGTGTCTCTCTTAGAGTCCTCCTTGGCTAGTTCATCGGCTATTACGTTGCCCTTATATTCCTCATGTCCGGCACCCAAATCAGAGACACCGTTTTGTCTCGTGCCAGTGCATTGAGGGATTGTTTGCAGTCCCTAACTAGTTTTGACCTAGTTACAGGGTTTGAGACCGCCTTAAGGATTGACAGCCAGGCTGTCATTAAGGCAGTTTCTTGTCTAGTTTTGCTCTTCTTATAACTCCCTCCAGCACTAGATTAAACAATGTTGGCGATATTGGATCACCTTGTTTCACCCCTTTATTTATCTCGAACGAATTTGTTGTTGTTCCCTGGAATCTCACTTTGGCTTTTGTGTACTTCAGACTGACTTCTAGGATTGTTCTTAGTTTTTTGGGCACTTCTAATATCTCTAACTCCTTAAACATTTTCTTCCTGTTAAGGGTGTCGAAAGCGCTTTTGAAATAAATAAATATTGCGTGTGTTTCTTTGCCATGTTCTTTTGAAAAATTTGTTGTGTGTATGGCGTTCATCGTGGATCTTCCTGGTCTAAAGCCATTCTGGTAGTCTCCGAGAATTCCCTCAGCGTACTCTTTTAAACGTTTATTTACCTGATTCGCCAAGATTTTGTAGGCAACATTGAGTAAAGTTATCGGCCTGTAGTTTACGCATTTCTGCTTATCTCCCTTTTTATGTATGGGTGTAATTATTCCGGCGTACCAGTCTTCGGGTATCTTATTTTGTGTCCATATCAGTTTAATTAGGTAACATATTCGTGCTTGTAATTGCTGTCCTCCATATTTTAACAATTTTGCTTCTATTTCGTCCTCTCCTGGGGCTTTGCCATTTTTCAAATTTTTTATTTCTGCCAATATTCCCTCTTCACTGGGACTCTCCTCTTCCTGATTTTCGTTTTTTAATAGCTGCTCGACTGGATGTTGTGCTTCCTTGTTCTCTTGTGTATATAATATTTCTTTGTAGTGTTCCATCCATATCTCTCCTATTTTGTTAGCGTCATTTTCAATTTTTTCGTTTTTATCTTTTATTCCTCTGCTTTTAATTGTTGCAGTATTATGTTGTAGTTTTATGTTTCTGTAAAATTCTTTTATTTTATAATATGGCTTTGTTGTTCTATATCTTCTAGCTTTCTATTTATCCAATCATTCTTTTTCTTCTTATATATGATATTTGCGATATTCCTCTTTGTCTCATATTCCTTTCTTTTTTGTTGTTGCCTTGTACTGATCCATTCAACTCTTGCTAAATTTTTCTGTTTTCTTGCTTCTTCGCATTCTTGATCGAACCAATCTTTATTTCTACATCTTTTCGTACACATATGTATTACTCAATTTTAATTTTTTCTGTACTATTCAAGTTTCTAATGTATGAGGAGTTATATTGTCAAAGTCTAGCTTTCATAGATAAAAATTTAAAGAGAAACAAATAGTTGTTTCTCTAAAGTAATACGTGTATTTAACGACCATTAAAATAATTAATTTAAAACGATAATTTTCTTTATTTTTACCCACGCGAATCTCCAACGTTACTGACAATAACATATGGAGTATACGTAAAGCAACAATTGATTGCTAAATTTATACATTTAACCTCGACTCACTGCGATACATTCAATGTATGTAAGTGAAACGCACAATTTCATACATAAGAATATATTGTTTCCATAACATCTTTTAATCGTATCCACTTTGTTTTTTTTTTTTTCGTACGAACGATGAGCATGTGATGATACACTACTGTACGCCTTGGCGAATCGCCTGGTGATAGCTTGCCGGCAAATATATTTTGTCTTTTGTGCATGGTTGACCCCTCTGACGTAGAACCACGTCATTTGCTCTTATCTGCCAATAAGACACATTATCGGGCCGTGTTTTCATATTGTTCGATTTCATTTCGCTATATTAAATAACAATAATAAGGATCACACCACTTATTTGTCTTCTTTTATCGTTTGTTTTCGTTGGGTTATCTTCGAATGGAGATCGGTAAATCACAAGTGTGTTTTTTTTCTTCTATATTTGAATTTACGATATCCGTCATTGATCAGATGGCCTTGTGAATATTGTCAAAATATTTTTCACGAATGTTGGTTGGATGTTCGTGCGAAAAAGAGGCGGGCTCAATTCATTAATGTTTGGACCAATCAGCATTAAGGTAGATAAGCTGGCGCTTCTTAGGAAAAGAATCTGTAAAGAGCCCAATAGAATATAGACCTATTAGCTCTCTTGATGTCGAGGGAAGCTGTATAAGCATATGGTATAAATAAGGCTACTGGAGCATGGAAGGAAAAAGAAATGGTTTCTGCTAAGGAAGACATCGTGCAACAGTGTCAGGCATAGTTTAGCTATTTTTTCTTGTTCAATAATTTTGATAACTAGAAACAATTAATTGGGCCAACTACAATGCCTCAACCAAATTATCTGTAGTTGAAACAAACAATTTAAGTCACAGAGTACCGCTGGGTTCTATATTAGGACCACTCCTTTTTTCTATTTATACATCTTTCATTTTATAAATATGTTAGCATGTGTAAAATCCAGATTTATGCTGACGATACTTAATTATATCACACCATTTAAACTAGAAGATCAATGTAGAGAAATGCTTAGTGTTGAGAAGAATATTTGTGGTCTGGCTACCGTTGCGGTTTAACACCAACACTCCTTGATCGTAAATCCTGCAAAATCAGTTGTCATGCTATTCGGTAATAAAAATCAGGTGAACTATCTTGTAGATGAAATTAATGTCGAAATTAACAACATTCAAATACCTATCAAAAATGAAGCCAGAAATCTTGGATTGATTCTTGATAGTATCTTTCGTTTCAAGAGTCACGTTGCTAAATGTGTAGGAACTGCTTATGCCAATTTAAAATTGATTTTTAGAATAACTGCATTTATACCGTCATCTCCAGCAGAAGCAAAACTTTTTAATTTTTTATTACACGGGTGGCATCATCCTGCATCATCAAGCGGTCTTAAGAAGAATGACTTATCATCAGTTAGATTTTTTTACTTAGTGAAGAATAACCAATTTTCTTTCCTAATTGCTTCTCCTTTACTAATTCATTAGCTAGGTTGGAGAAATGATTGTTAGAAGCCTCGCACATTTTTTCTGTGAAACAAAAGCACTCAGGCAGAACTCCCTTCTTAGGATTCTAGATCTGTTACCATTGACTATCGACCATATTGGTTTTATTTGTTGACTCAGAAATGAATAGGTCGCTAGCTGATATTTGTCATTCACGAGTATGGTTTTTATAAAATTTATAGTAATTTGTATATAGAGGCTGAAAAACATGATATATTTGACTAAGTTCTTTCATGCTACTAAGCTATTATTGCATTCAATAATAGTAGGGGTAACTCATTTTATATTAGAACGGCAATTTGAGTAAAAATAAAATTTCTCAAGAGGAAAACTCATATCTAAATAGTACATTAATATATTAATATAATAAACAAATTGAAAAAAAGCTTTTTCTAGGTAATTGTGTTCGTAAACTATCAGCCATGCTTCATTTTTTAGTAATAATTACGAAACCCTTTTAAAGTATTTTCACAAATTTTCCTTTTATAGTAACATTTTTGATGAGCTTGGTGATTGTGAGAAAAATTAAATTTTATGATTTGAGCGCAATGGGCCGAGAAACCAAATTCTTTAACATATGCGTCATAGTAATTTTCATAAAAATTTACAACAATATTGTCTAGACATTCAGCTACGGTTTCACAGTAATTCGAGTAGGTATATGTATTGTAGAGAATAACCCATAACTGGTAAGTATGTCAGTAATTTTTTTTAAACAGAGAGAGGACGATAGAAAATCAATATTGAAATCACCTCCTATTACTATAAATTTTTGTTTTTTTTTTTGCACTAAATCGATTACACTGGACAACGTTTCAATAAATATCTTAAAGTTAGCTTTTGGTGGACGATAAACGGCTATAAAGACAATCATTAACGCTACCCATAACTTCCACAGCACTCAATCACATTAGATAGAGAAAAAATTGTTGTCATTCCTATTGCAGAAACGAAGATGAGATTTTAAAGAGAAATAGGACGTAAGAGAGTAGGAGTTCAAAACTGCTTCAGTAAGTTGATCAGGATTTAGCCAAGGCTCGGATATCATTAAAATGTCGATTTCGTCAGTTTGGGAAATGACTTCAAGTTCATTAATTTTATTTCCTAGGCATCGAATGTTTTGATGCATAGTCTTGATTGAATACTTCAATAAATGAAGTAATTTTCCCCCACTTGGGGAAATTTGCTTAGTAACAAGGAAAAATAACATATTTCGTGGAATATTACCCCTTTATATTGGTAAAAATATAATATGGACAATACAAGTGGTGTGAAATTTCACACTTTCAAGAAATATTCCACAAGTATGTGAAAAATCCCCTAAAGGTGTAAATTTACCCCAAAAAATAAGAGGTAGCCGAGTTGCCTCCTATTTTTTGGGTAATTTTACCACATTTTTTTTAGGGTGTACTACTCGACGTAATGTGAGAGTCTAATCTAAAGACATGGAGATGTGAACATTGCACAGCTCCTTTTATTTCAGAAAATTTGGCTTCTTTTTTCAGGTTTTGACTACACTCTAAAAAATGATGATAAATTTACCTCACTAGTATGTGAAAAAACATATGAAATATAAGGTAAAATTACACCAAAAAGAGGGTAAACATCAGATTACCACAAATTAGGTGTAATTTTGCCTGGTAAACCGGCTTTGATGGAAAAATATTTCAATAAATAAAGTAATTTTCCCCCACTTGGGGAAATTTGCTTAGGAGCAAGGAAAAATAACATATTTCGTGGAATATTACCCCTTATGTTGGTAAAAATACAATATGGACAATACAAGGGACATGAAATTCTGATTATATATATTATATACTAGGTATATACATCTGTTATTTGATTGGAACACAAAATGTTTTTTTTTTTTAACATTGCATTACATTGTGTCGCTTGATCAAAAATTAAACCCGTTACGAGAATGCATTACATAGCCGTCGACTATACACCGCGCAAGCGTTTGAGGTACGCAGTTTGAATACAAGTGCGGCATCTACACTGATGGCTTCAACGTATAAATGTAAATGGTGTGTTTTTCATTTTGTCTTGCAAATAAAGATTGAGGTAAGTTCATTTTACATTAATTATGTATTGAGATGATTACCATGTACTTAGCTATGACAGCACACATAAATAATAGACATACACCTGCGTATGGATATCTAATATGATATACTGGGAACTTAACCTCAATAGTATTTGGCTGTATTGTTGCTACAAGATATGATACATTTATTTAAAGTAAGTTTTCAATGTGCAAGTGACACGCAGGAAACTACCGTATCAAACTTTTCAATTTAAACAATAGAAAGTCTTCGTTTTGAAGGAGTTAATTCTTTTTTTTCTCTTTCATTAAACATTTGGAAATATAAAACAACTAGTGTCTTGCCGTTATTGGAGGCTATGTTTTCGTTGTTAAGCGATGATACAAGTAAAGTAAGGAAGATACTATTTTGGTTTTACTCTAGGATTTAATGACAAAAGTAAAGTAGGTGTTAAGCACTTATACATGCAAATGTGCAAGACCGCAGGACGGCAAATTTGAGTTCAATAGTTAATCACCACATTATTTATGTATATACTAGTATTGCGGGAATCGCCAGATATCAAAAACCGGTTAATCGATTTTTTAGAAAAAATCGGTTTTTAAAATTCAGTTTTTAAAATCGATTTTCAAAATCAGTTTCAAACTAAAAACAATACGTATTACTTTTCTAAAAGTGCTATGTATTTTAAATTCGAAAAACCTATTTAATATAGCAATAATCTGCTTTTAAAAACCGGTTTCGATTTTGAAAACTGGTTTTACTGGTTGCAACTTTTAAAGACGATTAATTACTGCATCCAAACCCCGGTTTCACATAAAGAGGGTTCGATTCGCAGCACTATTATCTACATACAATATATTTTTAAATGCTAAATTTATTAAAAATTTTCAGGATAAATCTAAACTTGAAGAAATTGAGGTGAATACACTGTTGATAATATGCTTGGAAGAAGGTATTAATAAAAATATGTTTATTTCATGTTTTTTTGCATTTATTTTTCTTTTCTAGGAAATGTGAAGTTGCATTCTTTAATGGTAGAAAGACAGTTATTAGACCCAACAGATTCATTTCGTTCTGCATTACAACAAATGATGGCGGCATATTTTAATTTTCATTTGCAGTACGGAAAAGAGGCTTCTAACACATTAGAAGTTCATCAGAGGTATTTTTTTAAAAATATACCCTAAACAGGGCAACAAAAATAAACAAGCTCCAAATCCAAACTCAAATTGATAAGATTTTTTAATGTATTTTGTTAGTCAAAATTTATTTTATGGTTACATGCAACTAGATCTTTGTATTATGAATACAACCAATTCTTAGTAACTATTGGCTTTTCTTATCGACCTTTCTCCCAAAATGTTTACTCTTTAAAATATTGCTTATTGAATTTAAAAATTATATTGAATTTATTGTAAACTCTCTGTAATCCAACTAATTAATATATCTTTCAGAAATTATTAAAATTAAATCTAATATTATAAATGGTATATTTTGAATATTTAAGTGGAGAATCTGCATTAAGTTCTAAATGACATAAACATGTTATTAGATAACTGAAACTTAATATTTCTGGATGATAAAACAACCTAATAATCAATTATTTCTAATTTCTTTGTTGTTACTCTAATCTATACATTAAAAAAAAAAGTGGTGAAATTACCCCAAAAATAGGAGGCAACTGGGCTACCTCCTATTTTTGGGGTAAATTTACACCTATATGGGATTTTTCACATACTGGTGGAATATTCCTTGAAGGTGTGGTAAATCTACCTGAAATTATTCCATTCCATTAGGGAATATTACTTTAGAGGTGTAAATTTACCAGGGAAAATTACCACACTTTCAAGGAATTTCCACAAGCATGTGAAAATCCCCTATAGGTGTAAATTTACCCCAAAAGTAGGCGGTAGTCCAGTTGCCATCTATTTTTGGGGTAATTTTACCACATTTTTTTTACGGTGTATCCATCGTTATCATTAATAACCGTTTTATTTTCCGGTGATTCATTTTTTGATTGTTGTTGTTATTATAGTATTACTAAGTTTTTGTTTTTGAAAGTGGCTAGTTGCTTTTTTATAATTTTTTGAAGGCTTTTTCAATGCTTAAGGATGTTTATTTCGTTTCTTAAGGTGGCAATTTCTTATTGAAGCTTGTTAGTTTCTTTAGATACTATTTGCTCAATTAGTTGAGTAAAGTCTGCAGCAGAACTGTCAAACTCTTAAGAAAGTTTATAATAATTTCAGTCTTGTCTGTAGCAGATCTAAGATCTGGTGGCATGATGAACAAGTCTCTGCTATTTCATCAATAGCAGTGATTTGTGATGTATATTGTGTTAAGAATTTGTTAAAAAATCTTGATTAATGAGTGATTGTATTTAATAGATTTCTAAAAATTTCCTTAGGAATTTTATATAATTAAATTTGAGAAGTTATTGACCTCCTGCACCAAAAACAAAATGTTTATTAGCAATCAGTTCTGATACGAGTACTAACTGCTTAAGAATTTTCCATTAAACGGTGTTACTTTTTTATTCTGCTTCGCTTTTTTCTTCCACTAATTAGATTCCGTAGAGCGGTGCCGCGGCAACATTGAATATATGTAACTCTCGAGTTCGCCCGCCGAAGTCGCGGCGTCGTCCACACACACTCTTCTCGGATAACCAAACCAGTTCTCCCAGAAGTCACAGAAGTTTGTTTAGTTCATAAGTTCTCCGTGCGGGCAGATCGCGGCGCTGCGGGGCCACTTTCACTGGATTCTAGGTTATCCACGTGTCTTAGTTTTTTTTTTTTATCTTATTTTTAGTTTAACATTTTATTTTAATCTCGTGTGTAGCGCTGCTAGTGCAGATAGGCTCTGCGGTTCGGCCGTAGGCTCACATACATATACGCCTCCTTTACTCGCAGAAGCATAGGCGTAGATATGCGTTCATCGTGCGCGCCGTTATGCCGCTTCTTCCTTATCAGAAAATTTTTATTCTAGATGTGTTTGTTGTTATTGAGGCGCCATAACGAGAAAAAGAATAATTGTGGTGAGCGCAGCGAGTATACGTATTTCAGTGCGACATCAGTTATTCTACTTTCATGCGTAAATATATTTATGGGATGATTGTGTTTGGAGATTGTTAAAATTTGTAAAGGGAAATGTTTATGCGTTGTAGATATTTATTGACGTCAATAGGATGTTGTTTAAATTAATACATATACATCATATGGGGTGTTTACATTACTAATGATAGAAAAAATAAAAATGCAATTGAAATTTCTTCCCATAATACGGAAAACAAATCAATATTATTAACATGTAAACTTCAATAAGCAATCAGATATTTAAAATTATACTTGCGATAGTCAAAAAATGTTGAACTTTAAAACTTTAATTATTTCTCATTTTCAAATTCCTGCGAAAAGGGAAGAGATTCCACAAATGCGGCTTTCAATGGCAGGGCCTATCCTTGGATGTGTCACACAGTTCTTAGAACTGTTAAGAGGACCTGTTACACATTCTTTGTTTTAATTTTTGGCATTAGCTGGATGGTCCACTCTGGCCCCAATACCAGAGAGGTTTATCAACAATTGACAGAAATGTCCGAACACCGATGGTTTGGTTCAAATGCGTGCTTGGAATTGGCCTCCTCGATCCTCAGAATTGACGTCACTTGATTTTTATCTTTGAGGGTGTAGGTGAAGTAGATGCTAATGCTGCAAGTATGTACAACATTTCTGAAGTCTGTACCATACTAATGCATTTACTAGTCTCTGAAGCATACTTGAAGCCACTTGATTTTTATCTTTGAGAGTGTAGGTGAAGTAGATGTTGATGCTGCAAGTATGTACAACATTTCTGAAGTGTCTACCATACTAATGCATTTACTACGTTCTGAACGCATACTTGAAGCACTTGATTTTATCTTTGAGAGTGTAGGTGAAGTAGATGTTGATGTTGCAAGTATGTACAACATTTCTAAAATCTCTACCATACTAATGCATTTACTAGTTTCTAAAGCATACTTTAGAAGTATCTAGTAGTTTAGTAGTATTTACTCCAATTTAGGTGAAGTTGGTGTTTAGGTAAACTTCGTCCACTGCAAATTAAGTAATTTTGTTTAAATTTTGTGACAATTGTTTTTTTTTTCTATTAGTAATTGCAAATCTTATATTTACCTATTTGTCCTGAGATACATTACAAACAGATATGTCTTGTACACTGAAATGCAAAATTCACGTCTCCCTAAAATTTCTTCGTGAGCAAATAATATATCTAATTTAAATGTAAACACATCTGAGGCAGCACTCTATAAAAACTTGAGCGCTTAATGGAAGAAGGGCTACATCTTAAACAAACACAGAGAAACATTATATTTATAAAATAGAAAGAAATAATACTTGAGAGAGACATGAATTTTTAATTTGGCTGCATCTTGTTGGTAAGCGTTTTGTTAATTACATTTTACAATTTATTTTAATTTAATGTTGTTTTTTAACATATATAAAATTTAAACATCTTTACGTTTAACAAAATGACATTAACCAGAACGTTCTGCCACAGTT
>RXPK01004199.1:0-81342 GCA_004143645.1 Protaetia brevitarsis
GGGAGTCTGGATACAGTTGCACGATTCTTCGCCGAACGCGGGATGGCTCTGAATCCCGCCAAATGCACCACCATTTCGGCGACCGTCTATCCCGGGGTGAGCGTGATCAGGGGCAAGCCCTTGTTCAAACTTCAAGGCAGACTCAACCCCGCAGTGCAACATCTTAACACGCTCAGGTATCTGGGCCTCCGCTTCAGTACCACCGGCGCACAGTGTACAAAATAGATAAGAACGTGATAGTAATTCCATATTTTGAATTTTTTTTATAATGCTGTAACTCATATGTATTTGTTTGTCACATCATCATACAAGTTTTCACAAAGAATTGCTATTTGTCAGTACCACAGTTATTAATTATTAAAAACTGCAAAATTAATAATAATTTTATAATGTATATTTTACTACTCGGAACTGTACTTGTGTTTGCCACTACCTGCCCCAAATATCTTGGTCGATTTAATAGTAATTATTATAAGTAAAAGTACCTACTTTGGCGATTTAAATGGCGTTCTTACTTTATAGGAAGCTGTCTTTATTTCTAAGTAATATCGGTTGCCTATAATCTTATAACATTTACGTAGAAATGAATTTTTAATGAGGGTTTACGTTTATTGCTAGTACTTGCTATTTCGTGAATTTTGTTACCTGCGGAAAAGTGCGGAACATAACTTAATGTATATAAATGTGCGTCTTTGGATGCTGTGGATTGAACTATCTCCCAATGTTGGTATATAAAATTGCGGTTCGAGATGAACCGACGAAGATAAAACAATAATATACTAATGTATGACAAGACTAGCTATACTTATAAGAAAGAGCAGTGCGCATGCGCTACAACCTAATTTGTATGGTTTGATCGTGTTTGCCGCTATTCAAAAAGAGGGTGCTGTTTTGGCGTTCTTACGCACTACGCGCCATGTTGAAATTTAATCACTCGGCGTTAAAACGAACACATGCATAGAGCATCTTAGCATCAACTATATCTATTTCCTTTCAATCACCTTAGTACATCCGTCTCTGTCTCAAACAAAATCCATACGTAGTACATATAATCAAAGATGCACGTTGAGTGCAGGACGTATCTTGTCTTTGAAGATATCAGGTGCAGTCCTAAGTATAGTTTATCATTTTGTTGATGTTCTGAGAAAACTTAATTTAACATTATAGTTTCTTTAGTTAGAGTTTAATCAGTTTTAGTTACGTTATAGCTAGTGAATTTGGTGTTTGGTTAGTGTTTTTGGTGCATTTTTAGCGTTTCGTTACTATGGCAATTACACATCTAAATTTACATCAGAAAATGATGGAAACATCTGGCCAAGATTCTTCTGTGAAGAAAATTCGTATTTGAACTATCTTTCAAAGTGGAAATCTGCCGGAAGGAAGGAGAGCTACTTGTCGTCGAAGTATGAAACTTGGCTGAGAAATGAAATTATTTTCGTAAATGAAGTACTTCGTCATCAACGAGGCCATGCGATTCCTGAAAGTTCTGCATCTACAAGTGGTAAGACTGTACATATTAAATCATTTATAGAGACACTTAGTAAAATATTATATTTTCATCATAGCAAATCGTCCATCAATATCACTTCAAAATAGTTCAAAGGGTATTAAACGTACGAAGACTTTATAAATTCGCCAACAAAAAACAGCAGCGGAACTAGCATTTGCTACATTCATGAAACTGCGGGAACGAGATATAACTACTACAACTTAATAGAAATCATCTTCACATCGTGCCAGGTTTCCTAACAGAACACTGTACACTGAAAGGACACGTACAGAAAATTGGGATCTATACTGGAGATACCAACTGCAGACACCGTAATGAGAGGACAGAGAAGGCTTACCACATTCTGTGTGAATGTTAGGCTCTGGACGCAAGAAGACCGGAAATTTTTAGCAAGTCAAAAATGAACCAGATCAACCAGAAAGAGACATGTACAGATAAGTGCAGGGTAGTAGAATATTCGAATGACTGGTATAATTTAATGGGTAAGAGAAATGGGAGACTAAATATAAAAATCCAAGAGGCTGCAGTGTTTTTCAGACACTCCATGTCAGACGGTCCCACAACAAAAAAAAAGTATCAGGACGAAAGCGAAATTAATAGGGAAGAAGCAAGTGAAGATTCGAGTGTTACAGTTCGAGCGTGATTAATTTCGATCACGAATTCGCTCATTTTGAATACTGTACGGCGTCGAGAAGCTATCAGTTTTTAACTTGGTTTGTATTAATTTGATACCACGTGGATTGATTTGAAAGATATTGGATTATCTTCCTGAACAAACTAATCTTTTGCTTTGATTTAGGAAATAGCATTGTCCTATTGTAATATAGAATCACGTGCAGTTTTTAAATTTAGGCCAGAACCCTCTGTTCACGGTTTTTTTTCTGCAAATTGTAATTAGCATTTGTTTCTTTTTTTTTTAAAATAAATTTTGATTGTTATTTAACGTCATTGGGTTAAAAATTCTGTTCCTTTATTTTTATTTAAACCTTTTAAATTTTTGGGGTATTTAAGAAAGTCAGTTTTCTTTCCCTCACAATTTACTAGTCGTGGTTAGATTCAAGTTTTAATTCGTGAGGGTAACTCTGAGATTCATTGTTCTTTTGCGCCCTTTTAAATTTTATCCGTTGATCTAGCTAATTTACTTTTTTCCTTTTCATTTCTTTTAATTCATTTTGCATTTTCAATTACACAGCATATTTATTTGGCGCCCAACGTCGTTATAATTGTAATCAGTAAATTTAAGATCCCGTACTTAGAATTTGTGAAAATTTCTCGTTACATTGAAAAAGGTAATACGTTCGCGTTTTTGATTGAAAATTTTTAAATACATCGTTGCAAGAATGAATACGGACAAGCCCACCAGAGAACAGGAAGTCTACGTTCCGAAAGACCAGAGTTGCCGGAATCCAGTAAATTTTGGCAGTGAGGAGTCGGATGTGGTAGGAACAAACCAATCTTTAATTGACGATTCGGAAGTTGAGGATAAGGAAAGGATGGAGGATGAGCGTATGCAGAAAGATGATGGAGAAAATACTAAGGAAAGTATTAGTATGAATGATCTGAGGTCAATGTTTAAAGTAATGATACAGAAACAAGACGATTGTTTAAGACGGTTAGATGAAGTCATAATTGGTAGTAAAGTCGAATTGACAAGAATGTTAAAAAAGTAGAAAGTAAAGTTTTAGACAATACAGTCAGGAGCACTTCAAATCAAATTGCGATAGAAATATTGTCATCAAGAGATTAGTAAGATTAAGAATAAATGGAATAAAAGTGAGCATTGTTGATGAAAAAGTAAAGGCTATAGAATGCGAGATGAGCAAGAAGATAGCAGAAAGTGTGGAAAAAGCGGGAGAGGAAATTTCTAAAAAGATGTTCAGAATAAAAGAGATTCCAAGTAATTTTCAACATTGCAATGGTATAAATTTTTCATTGCCTGTGCAAATGGAACAGCTACCGAAATTCTTCGGTTCAGCAACTCACAATCCAATGGCTTTTCTAAGAAACCTGAATGATTTTGTAGAGTCCATCCCTGGAGATCGAAACAAAATGCATGTTGCCAGGAGTTGCATGAAGGATGAAGCACGGACATGATTTGAGTTTGTCGCAGACGATTTAACCACATGGGAGCAGTTCAAAGAGGCATTCGAGCGTCAATACTGGAGTCAGTCCATACAGCAGAGGGTAAGAACAAATCTATTCTTAGGCTCATATAGAAAAGGTGGTTCAGACAGTAGAGAGGCTTATGTCATTAAAAAATTAATATCCTTAAATATATATCCATTTTAGAATCAGATTTGATCACACAATTATCCAGGCATTTTGAACCTGAGGTCACGCAAGTTGTTGCGATGTAGAATATAACCTCTTTTAGTCAATTTTTGGAGCTAATTAAGAGATTAGACTATGCGGAACAAAGCAATGTCAATTCTTGGAATACGCGAAGACCTGAATACAATGTCAACCAAAATCAGGCAGTTGTTAGTTCGCAAAATGACGGATTCAAACGTCAACAGCCTTCGCGATATAACGTAACGCCGAGACCAGCTCCCTATGCCAACAGGACTCAGGTTGTTAATCGTAGAAATGGTGAACGTCAGAGTTCAAATAATGATAGAGTGAACGTGGCTCAGATCCTAAATGACCGTCGATCAGGTGACCAGATAAGGTCAAACGTTAATCAAGTGGCTTCCCCGCACTATGGCAATAATTCTTATAAGAGAGATTTTACTAGAGGTCCAGTGAAAGGGTCTACAAATTGTCACGTTAATAATGTTGAAATTAAAAGTCAATTATCAAATAATACTGGAACTATACCTAAAGACACAAGGGCACATTTAAAGCGCAAAAAGCAGTATCAAACCCTTCATAATCATAAATAATATATTAGAATGTATTAAACATTTAAGAGTATCGCCAAGTTGAATAAGGATTTCATTCAATCAGTTGGGATAATTGATATCCTTCTAAAACGTGTTTTGAAACGTCTGTTCAGATTATGCGGTTATTTACTTGTTCTTTGTTGTTATTATGTAGCTTAACATTACATTACATTCATATCAGGTAGTCACTGTGTTTGTCCTATACAAAATAAAACTATTACTAATAATACTGCTTTTTTTTCTTAAGTAGTAAGTATAATGTACCATCTTTAGCAAATTAAATGCGAATTTAAGCTCCACAAATCTTCGATTATTAATGCAATCGAAGCTACAGCACACTGAAATGGTAATTAAAAATTACTTGCAAACAATTTTGCTGGGTACGCAGTACTTATAGTTGCGGTTGCATAAATAATCGAAGATTTGTGGAGCTTTTTTTGTATTTTATCAGTTATTCACACAGAGTACACAGTAAGCTATTTAATAAATATTTACTAAACCTCCTAGTTTCGTACGCTAACCATCATTGAAAAACAAATTTAAAGTAAGCATTGCATATTTGTAGCAAATCATTACCTTTTATATATCAGGTATTTAGTGAACGTGCATTAATGATACTGTTTCCTTATCACAAGTGATCCAAATAGCTTGTACTAATTGAGGTTAATAATGAAGGTGTGATAGCTATTATAGAATAGTTAACTCATAGCAATACATCTATTTGACATGAGCAAATCTTTTACTTACCGCAACTGCATATATTCTTTGGCTGAACTACTTCAGTTCAATTATCATTAGTAACTTCATAAGCTACCGGTATGAAACAGACCGTAAATAACTTAGATTGCTTCTGGTAAGTATCAGCGTTTAGGATCTCTTTTCTACTAGTGCTAAGTAATTTGTGCTTTTGTCCCCTACTTCAGCTGAACTTTTTACTTAGGATAATTATATTTTTATTTATAATTATTTTTCTAATTTATAAATATTTTTCTGAGTGCAAAAATCCACAGCAAGATTTTAGAGATCGAATGAAAGCATAAACAACGAAAGTATGGAGGACCAAAACTTTTTGTTGGAAGGGACAAACAAACTAAGTGGTATAAAAATCCAATTATTTCTAAGTTTAGTAAAACTGCAATTCTAAACATCATCCAAATTCTACCTCGACCAACATACCTTGCAAGACATATTGCCGATGAATGCACAGCCTTTCATCATTAAGTTTACAGATATTCAAATAATTGATGAAATTCTAATGTATACTAATCTATACATTCGAAATCACCAAACACCCAAATATGGAAGAGAAAGACACGCCAAAGAAATGATAACAGCTGAACTACTGGCATTTTTTGACTTACTCTATCTTTCTGGGATTAAAAGGGCAAATTATACTAACTTCCGAGAGTTATGGGCAGAGGATGGAACTTGCATCGAAAATTTTTCGCGGCTGTATGAGTTACAAACGATTTTTACTTCTCTTGTAGCATTAGATTGGATGACAAGGAAACAAGATCTGACAGACGAAAAGTAAACAAATTGGCACAAATACGGTCTACTATAGATACTTTCGTAGCTAACTACAAAAATAGCCACTGTGTTGGGGAATATACAACAATTGACGAGAAGTTAGAACCATTTCTAGGCTGTTGTAACTTTATACAATATATACCGAATAAACCGGCAAAATATGGTGTAAAGATTTTTGCAATGCGTGACTCAAAAACATTTTATACCCAAAATCTGCAAGTTTACTGCGGCAAGCAACCAAACGGACCTTATGCAAAGCAAAATACACCAACTGATATCGAGCATAGATTGTTAGAACCAGTCAAAGGAAGAAATATCGCAATTTGACATGCAATTTTTGGTATACTAGCATACCATTCGCTGAAGTTTCTCCGAATTTTTTACCGAATAAAAGTAAGACCGTCAAGAGCTAGAAGTTTAGATTTCAAAAGGATATTGGACTTGATACAGTCGATCAACTATGTAACTCATATTCTGTTTCAAGGAAAACTAGAAAAAGGTCGTTTAGTTATTTTTTTTTCACTGCTAAATAATAGCAGGAATCAATACTGAAATTATTTATAATGCATCTCATCCTGATTCACCACAAACAAGAAGACTCTTTTTTTCAAAATTTTGTGTTTGAAATTGATGAAACAGCATCTAATGGAGCAAGTCAGATTTATGTCGCTACCAACGAACATAAAATCCATTCCGACAAAATATATGGTCACGTCCTAGAAGTTATGCTAGAAGAAAAAGTAGAGGACGACGTGGTTTTTGTCAGAAAGCAAAGAGAATAAACGCGACAACAACATGTAGCACTTGTAGAAAATTTGCGTGTAAGAAACATGTTGTCATCAAATATACTTGCCAAAATTGCTCAAAAGAAGTTGATGAAGATTAAAATAGTTCTTAGGTCCTGAATTTTTTATATTTGTATTTCGGGGAATTTGATTTTTTTTAATCTTTTAGGTGTATTTATTTTCTCATTACTTCGTTTAATATTTTGTAAGAAATTAAATCAAGTTTCTTCTTATTTCTATATACTATACAGTCGACACTGTTTATATTGAAACTCTATATAGTGCAATTTTTTCAATCCCTAGAATATTTTAATGAAATTTCATGTAAAAAGCCCTGCATATAGTGTTAGGATTTATTGTTTTATGTTTAGTTTCTTTCTATATTTTATTTTAGTTTATTTGTATTGCTTGAGTTGTATGAAAAGGCAGTAAAAAGGTTACGGGTTTGTTATTCATAACTTAAAATGAGCGCTACGCGTAAGGCACCTTAAAGGTGTTGCCATTGAAGAGCGCGGTCGCTGTGTGCGGATTATAGGGGAAGGTTGCCTAAATTGAACCGCCACCTATATTGGACCACCATATTTTTCTCCGAAACTACGAAACCGAAAATTCACTTGGCAACATGGTATCTTACTCCCGCCTAGAGACTTTGATTGATACCGAACTCAACTAGTTGGCGGCCAGCGCTTGGCGTGTGCAGCGAGAAGTCTTAATTTCTCCATTTTGATGTAAGAATTGCACTGCGTCCCTAAGCAAATACAGAGTCACTGTCAATCCCTAAGGAAAAACTGTTATCAAGTAAGTTTTTCTTTATTTATTCCCCCTATTACCTAGTCATATTGTTTTTTTCTTTTTCTCTACGGTGTAGTTTTGTAAAAACACGTGGTGGTTGCCTAAAGTGGACCACCATGTGATTTCCGAAATTGGACCGGTCCAATTAGGGATCCCGATTATAGAAATTTACAAAATAGGTAGGACTTGTTTTATATTTAAATACACAAAAAAATAAACAAGAAATATTTCTACACAATTAAAAAAAATTTAGATCTGTTAAAAAGGTGAAAGTACCTATGATCCAATTTAGGAAACTAACAAAATTTTTGCTTCTAGGATGTCTTCCGATGAGAACAAGGATAGAAAACCATATGGACAGTGGTGTGTACAAGATATGAAAAAAGCTATAAATGCTTATAAAGCGAAGAAATATGGACTCAATGAAACATGCCGAGTATTCAACATTCCAAAAGCGACATTTAAAAGGCATCTTGAATCTAAAAATAAATTTGCTAATAAAGATGTCAAAAGCTTTGGACGGAAAACCGTGTTTTCCAAAGAACTTGAGGACGCACTGGCTAATCATATTCTTTATTTGGAAAAAGTGTTCTTTGGAGTGACAATAAAGGACGTGCGCAAAGCCGCTTTCGAACTAGCCGAAAAGAACCAAGTAAAACATAATTTCAACAAAGAAAAATGTTTAGCTGGAAAAAAATGGTTCTACGGATTCATGCGACGACATCCTACCCTCACACTCAGACAACCGGAGTCCACATCCATAGCACGATGCAAAGGATTTAATCGCGAAAATGTCTACAATTTTTTCGATATCTTGGAAAGAACGGTAGATGAAAATCAATTGATAGCTGCCCAAATTTTCAACATGGATGAGACGGGATTTTCGACGGTGGCAAAAAAGTGCCAGAAGATTTTAGCAGCAAAAGGAAAGCGCCAGGTCGGGACAATTGCAACTGGTGAGAGAGGAGTCAATACTACGTTTGTTGTATGTGCAAGTGCTTCTGGACAGTTCGTCGCCCCAATGATTATTTTCAAAAGAAAACGAGCAAATCCTGAATTGAAGACTGGTGCTCCACCCGATTGCCTGGTGGAAATCTCGGATACTGGGTACATTAACACAAACATATTTGTGACCTGGCTTAAAAACTTTATAAAGTGTGTAAAACCATCAGTTAACAGCAAGGTTTTGCTTGTTTTGGACGGTCACAGCACACACTCAAAAAACCTCGAAGCGATTGAACTTGCTCGCGAAAATGGTGTTATCATGTTACAACTCCCTGGCCATACGACCCACAGACTTCAGCCATTAGACGTGGCGGTTTTTAAACCCTTAGAATTGTATTACACCGAGGCAAATGAAAAATGGCTAAGGTCTCATCCAGGATTAGCTGTCTCGCAATACCAGGTCGCACAGCTTCTTGGGGGAAGCCTATCCCAGAGCTGCGGTTATGGCAAATGCTATGAACGGTTTCAGAAAAATTGGAATTTGGCCCGTTGATCGAAATGTTTTTTCAGACGTAGATTTTACTCCTGCGGATGTCTTGACAAGAAATGAACCCATTGACAGAAGTGACCATTCTGAAGATGAATCAGATTCTGATGACAGCGACGATGAGCCCCTAGCTCGCTACGTGGCCCCTTTGAACCGTAACGTATTTGAATTCACATCTCAGGCAGTTGCGTCGACTTCCGGTCTAAGTCTCTTCAAGAAAGAGAAAGCATCTACTTCAAAAGCCAAAGCATCCTCTTGTTCGTCTGCGGCACAGCCCAAAGCCAATGATTCTAAAGTAAGTGCGTCCACTTCATCAGAGGCTAATGCATCGACTTCGCGTGAACCTACGTCTAATGACATTGACAAAGAGTTACAAGTCACAGCAACTACTTCCGCACCTAAGAGGTCCATCAAGTCCACGCCTAATGCCGAGGGTTTAGGAACAAAGGAGCCTAAGCGTCTGTCCGAGCCTGAAGAAAGGCCCTCTTCTGCTTTCAAAAATGTGTCAGTGTTAATCGAAGAAGTCCTGAGAAGCCCAGTTGTAAAACAAGCCAAGAAAACATCTCGAGGGGCCCAGAAGGCACAGGTACTTACTGCAAGTCCATATAAAGATGAGTTAGCTGCTAAACAGGCATCTCCAGATAAGAAGAAAACTATAAAACGTAAAGTTCAGCTAGATTCTGGTACTACTAAGAAGGCAAAAGTAAATGAACGCTTGTGGTATTGCAAATTTTGTACAGAATGTGTCGTTGAAGACATGATCCAATGTCTGAAGTGTAGAGACTGGGTACATGAATCATGTGCAAATGTGCTTTCAAAGGAAAAATTTATTTGTGATTTTTGCACTGGTGATTAGACTGACAGTTTTAAGCTTTTTGATATCGTGTTTATTTGATTGTGTTTAACCCAATCATGATGTGTTTATTTTCTTAGTGTTACCTACTTTTAAAACTTTAAGTTGTCTTTTGCATGCATGCTTTTTATATTCTTAGTCGTTTATTTTATTTTTTAACATGAATATTTTTTTAAGTTTTGACAAAGTAAAAAAAAAATTGAAGAGTTTTCGAATAAATCTTATGTTTTTTTGTGAAATATTTTTTTTTAATTATTTGGACAATTTTATATGACCTTACTTGTTAAACAAATTTTTTATTGCATTAAATCACGTGGTTCAATTTTAGAACCCGTAGGTCCAATTAAGGAAACCAGTTTCCCTTAATGAACCACTTGCAGAGGTTTTTTAAAACGGTTATAAAAAAATAAAAGATTTCAAAACAAAATTCTGAAAAAATTCCTGCAAGTAGCCAACATCCCAATGGGTCCTAGGAAACAGTTAAAATATTAATTTTATGTTATCATTAGAAACTATGATAAGAAATCTAAAAATCGGTCCAATATAGGCAACCTTCCCCTACTATTATTGTACATGTAAGACGCAGATATTAAAAAGGGATCGAATAATGACTGTAGATGCCGAACGTATTATTCAGGGATGCAAAGGTGAGATTAGCAAATGAGAGAACTATATAATTCAAGCGGACTAACGCAACGGTGCTGATGTCAATAGATTAGCGCGCCATCTTGTACTTTTTCTGATCATTCTACCTGTTTATTTCGTGTTTTATATTCTCTATTCTTGTATTTTATTGTCTATTGCTATTCATTTTTTACTTAATTCTTTTCAATTATTTAGAAGTAGACTATGGGTTTAAAAAAAATGTGTGCCTACATGTACCGATACAACAAGTGTTCGTAGGAAATTTCCCGTATACGATGAGGAGGGTTAGTATAATCAAAGAATATATTCGAATATATTAAAGCGCCAAACATTTACGATAATATAATTATAATTTTGATTGGTAACAATAGCTTTAACTATCTTATTACAGGTGTACAATATATGGTTAAGGAGAATTAATAATATGGAATTATATTCAATACACCCGGAGAAACTATACAAGAAGAAGTTTATCTGCAATGACCATTTCTCAAGACACTGTCAACTGGAAGGTTCTCATTGGTTGAGATATCAAAGCTTACCAACTATAAACTTACCTGGTATTTCAAAAAAAACTGTTACTTTAAGAATTGTTTATAAACATATTTTGTTATAGGATTTGATGGTGAACCAAACTTAAAAAATTCGTTATATCCATATTTTAGTGGAGCTGTAGCATTACCGAAAGAGATTTCAAGTGAAACTGCAATAGAGACAAGTGTAATTCAAGGTAAGAATTAGTTACATTATTGTACTCTATTATTGTAATTATAAAAATGTTAAATATGTATTTAGATTTTTATCACAGTCATCCAGGTTGTTAAATTGCAATTAGCAATGTATCATAGATAATTGAAGTATTTACCTTTTATATTTTAGACCCTATCATAAAACCGTCAACATCGTCTTGCTCGAAGCAGTCCTTTGAAGTGTCTATAAGGAATACAGAAACAAAATCATCACCTAGCCCATTGCTAACAGAAGCAATCTCCTAGCCCAAAATAGTAGAAGGTAATAAAATGGTAAACATCGAAGTAGCTATTTCTCTTACAACATATATTTTAGCAGATCCACACTCACTACAGCAGTGTCCTAAACAAGGGAGACCACAAATCATTAAACGAAAACGTAAGCAAAAACCTTCTTTTATTACATATTATTATTGAAAATGTACCAAACACATTTTCGTGTACACAACATGCTTTGTTTACTGCAATTACCGATTTCACAGTAAAATTCATGTGCTTAGTATGGACAAAAAATGTAAATAGTATCCTTAAAGGGCAGATTAGTTATAATCTTACAGTGGATAAAATAAAAACAAATGCTTTCCAGTATCATACCAGTCACAAACGTAGGAAATGAATGTTATTACTTATGTTAGTATTCTCTTGGCTGTATGCAGGTAACAGTTTTTTTAGTTTCTACTTTTTGTGTTAGTTAATATATATAGTAATATTTTACTTTACTTTTTTGTATTTTTGATAAATAAAGGATTGTTGTTCTATACTTCGCTCTTTTACCCAAGATCTACTATATGTTTTAGGTTTCTATTATGTTTTTGACTAATGTGAGAATTTCAAACCTAGTTTTAAATAAACACCATCCAGTTCTTTATTTACCAACAGTGATAGTATTATGGTCAAAATAATTTAGCTATTCCAAATATTCAATTATATATGAGGTACAAGCAGAACTATATTGCACTTAACATTAATTTTTCAATTTGTTTTCATTTCGTTGACAGAGACAAAATGATTAAAATCAGAACTAACAAATTTTCTGGCAAGATTTCCATGTCATGGGGTCAAAATTAAAGTGTAATCGCAATTTACAAACAAATTTCCACATAATTGCGCGAATATTGCGATTTCACTAAAATTTTGCTCTCATCACTGACATCTTGCCAGAAAATTCCATCCTCTACAAGTGCCTTAATTTAACCGGTAAATTGAACTTCCCGCAGGCATGTAGTACGGGCGGACTTACGCTGCGCGCCACATACCTTCCCTGGTTCGTATATTTACTAATATCTAGTGGAATTAACCCGTAGCTTAACAGCTATAAGTATTTCTTATCTGTGGTGTTATTAGTCCCTAGTTTGAATGCTGAGGTGTTGTTTTAAAGATAAAGTATAGATTTGTAAACATAGCCAGAGATTTAGGCCAGGCAGTTGTGGCACTATATAATAGACATTCATATAAGTAGGGTGTATTACGTGGTCGGGGTATAGTCTTTGTTTGAAACCACTTTTCTTTTATTCGTTTTACATACAAGTAAGTACTTTTGAATTGTCCCGTATTACCTGATATACTGTGTGTATATATATTATATGTTTTTGATGTGTTCCGTATTAAAACTATACTGTGTGTTTATTATTTATTTATTCTGTACAGTGTGTACACGGTATTATATACTGGATGTGTTCCGTATTTAATCCATACTGTGTCTATGATATTGGGCATTGGATGTGTTGCATATTATTTAGTATTGCGGTGTTCTGTGTGAACCCGCTCGAGAGACCACCACCCTCATCTTGGAGTGGAACTGGTGCTGTTGAAAAGTAATCGAATCAGGAAATGGTTGGACGTTGGAGCGTATAGAAACGTTGGATACTGACCTGTGAAGATAGCACCAAGGCTTATGAGGATTCGTCCCTCGAAAGTGTTCTGAATATCTCAATTGGTATTAATTGTTATGAGGCGGTTACAGCGTACAATGTTTTGGATGAACTAAAAGGTTTGGCTGAAGCGTGGTACCGGAGTTTACCTAGTATAAAATATATCTAGGCTGAATGGAAGAAACAGCTGTTGGAAGCTTTTCCCTCTAACAAGGATTATTGCACCGCATTGGAGATGTTAGCGAGAAAGAAGATGTCCCAAGAAAGCTACACAAAATACTACTTTGAAAAACTTTGTTTGTTGCATCAGTGCAAGATCCGTGGTAAGGATGCAGTTTCTTGTTTAATCAGTGGCCTAGCAGACGCCCATGTGAAGGTGAGCGCTCAGGCAGGGAACTTCAGAATACCAGAAGAACTGCATACGTACTTGCGAGAGCTACGAAATAAAGAGCAACAAAGCAGAAGGCCGCCTAACATTAGGGAACAGTTCAAGGCAGGAATAGAAAAACGGTACAGGGACAGATTCAACCTAAATGCTACAACTGTGGCAAGAACGGGCATGTGGCTGCTGCATGCAGGGAGAGAAAGCAATACACATGCAGGTACTGTAATAAGGTTGGGCACATTGACAGAAATTGTTTCCAAAAAAAAGCGGGATGCAGGAGACCCGGGGAAGACGATCGCATGACTAGGAAACAGCCAAGAGAGAAGCCCTAAATGTCAAATATTATAAAATCGTTGGATGTTTTCCATATTTATTCTGTACTGTGTGAGCAGGATATTATATACTGGATGTGTTCCATATTTATTCTGTACTGTGTGTACACGATATTATATACGGGATGTGTTCCCTATTTAATTGTGTACTGTGTGTACACGATATTATATACGGGATGTGTTCCCTATTTAATTCTGTACTGTGTGTACACGTTATTATATACTGAATGTGTTCCCTATTTAATTGTGTACTGTGTGTACACGATATTATATACCGGATGTGTTCCCTATTTATTCTGTACTGTGTGTACACGATATCATATACGGGATGTGTTCCCTATTTAATTCTGTACTGTGTGTACACGTTATTATATACGGGATGTGTTCCCTATTTAATTCTGTACTGTGTGTACACGTTATTATATACGGGATGTGTTCCCTATTTATTCTGTACTGTGTGTACACGATATCATATACGGGATGTGTTCCCTATTTAATTCTGTACTGTGTGTACACGTTATTATATACGGGATGTGTTCCCTATTTAATTCTGTACTGTGTGTACACGTTATTATATACGGGATGTGTTCCCTATTTATTCTGTACTGTGTGTACACGATATCATATACGGGATGTGTTCCCTATTTAATTCTGTACTGTCTGTACACGATATTATATACGGGATGAGTTCCCTATTTATTCTGTACTGTGTGTACACGATATTATATACGGGATGTGTTCCCTATTTATTCTGTACTGTGTGTACACGATATTATATACGGGATGTGTTCCCTATTTATTCTGTACAGTGTGTACATGATATTATATACTGAATGTGTCCCATATTTATTCTGTACTGTGTGTACACGATATTATATACGGGATGTGTTCCTTATTTATTCTGTACAGTGTGTACATGATATTATACACTGAATGTGTCCCATATTTATTCTGTACTGTGTGAGTAGGATATTATATACCGGATATGTTCTGTATTTAATCCATACTGTGTGTATGATATTGGACATTGGATGTGTTCCATATTATTTCGTATTGCGGTGTTCTGTGTAAACCCGCACGAAAGACCACCACCCTCATCTTAGAGTGGAGCTGGTGCTGTTGAAAAGTAATGGAATCAGGAAATGGTTGGACGTTGGGGCATATAGAGACGGATACTGCCACGGAAAGTTCCATTATGCATCGCAATATACAATAATAAGTGTAATAGACGAAAATCGAAGCCTCGTGGTATGATTGTTAGAGGCAATAATAACGAAGTCAGCAAATAGATACATAGGAAGCGAGGGCTCGGGTTAGCCGCGGAGACGGGATCGGGAGAGTCGTTTGTTAGATTTTGTGTAGAGTATACCTAATTGTTCGTAGTTGTAAAAAGTGTGTTTTTTATACCTACACCCCCAGAAAAAGTGTCGCCTGAAGAGTTTACCGGGTAAGTACAGATCTCAGTACCTTTTTAAAGTAGGAACGCGACAATACTGACCTGTGAAGATAGCACCAAGGCGAATAAGGATTCGACCCTCGAAAGTGTTCTGAGTATCTCAATTGGTATTAATTGTTATAGGTCGTTCTTCACTATGTTTGTATCGAGAACACACGAATGTAGGAGCAGCGCACAAAAAAAAATATACGTATACATTTTCCTTTGAAATGTTTTGTTTGACTGACCTGTTTATTACAATAGTGAATCTGTAAAATAGTAACACTCTATATAATAAAATATTTATCCTGAGGAAAACCCATTTTATACGCTAAATCAGGTAAAATAGATTTTTTGTGAGAACTTCGGGGAAAACCCATCGAGGCCTAGATTACATATGTAATTCGCAAACAGGTTCAGTTTGTTTTTGTTTAAGAATCAGTTAAGATGTCCAAGCAAGTGTGTTTAAGTTCAGCTGAGAAAATTAAAGTTTTGGAGCAAGTTGATAAAGGCTGCAAAAAAAACTGATGTTGCTGCAAAATTCGGTGTTTCTCCAAGTTGCGTCTCTCTGATAATAAAAAGTCGCGAAAGTATCATCAAGAAAACGAATATTCCAAGCAGTCGAAAACGAGTATGGCTGTGTTCTTACGAGAATGTAAATGAAGCAGGTTTACGATGGTTTCAAGTGGCCCGTACGCATCAAAACGTATCAATATCGGGAAATTTAATAAAGCAAAAGGCTCTACAATTTGCTAAAGAATTTAATTGCGTTAATTTTCAAGCTAGTGATGGGTGGTTGAGTGCCTGGAAAACTCGCAATGCAATTCTTTTCAAGACGGTGTCCGGTGAGAGTGCAAGCGTTAAGCTATGGTTTCCTAAGATAGCGGCGCTATTACATAGCGGCCGCTAAATAGCAGTGGTGATGTCACCTTACGTCGAAAACAGAAGACGGTCGTTGAACGGTGAATATGTTTGTGAAGCTAGAAAAAATTAGTACGTTGGTGTATGCATGCGGAGGTAAATCCGTTTTGTTGTGATTATCGGAAAGAGTATAGGTATGTAGTGTTCCATTAAAATGAATGATGTTGATTTAGCCACTGGCTTTTCAATTTCGAATTTGCCGTTCCTGGATAAGTTTTATAATAAAACAAGTTGCTGAGAGCATCATAAAAAGAATGCTTAATATTGTAATGCCACCACCAACAATGGAGCATCTACGAAAGATATCTAATTGCCAGTTGCCAGTTTCGAAACTGTGTGGGAGCTACAGATGGGAAACATATGGATTAGGGCGCCCAAAAACACCGCTCAGCATTCTTTAACTACAAGGAATTTTATTCAAGTTATTTTGGCAATTGTAGATGCAGAATATAAATTTGTATAATAGACATTGGCTCATATGGCAGACAAGTAGATGCAGGTATCTGTTTGAAAAGCAATCTTGGACATGCAATCCCTTCACCACAAGCAGTACCAGGAACAGATGATGTAGTATCACATGTAATGGTTGGAAATGAAGCTCTTTACATAAAAATTTAATGAAGTCATAACCGACAAGGCAATCAGTTATCGATCGATAGAAAGCCATATATAATTACCAGCTATATAGAGCACGAAGAACAACAGAAAATACATTTGGAATCCTATGTGCCCATTTTAGAATTTTTTTCAGCCAATTGCAGCTACTCCAAAACCACCGACAATTTAATTACATGTGCTTGCATTTTACACAATCTTTAACGAGAAACTAAAATACTTGCTCCCACTCAAGACTTAAATGATGCTCTTTCATTCATTCACATCATACGACCATGCTGTTGTTGAACTGCATCACCAAAACCGTTTTTCGCTAAATGTTTGGCTTGCTAGTTTTGGAAACTGTTTAATTGGTCCAGTATTTCTCCCTAATCGTTTAACGGGATACTTGGTATACTTGGATTTTTTAAGAAATGAATTACCCGTTTTGTTGGAAAACGTGCCACTTTTTAACAGATTAAATATGTGGTTTATGCACGATGGAGCTCCTGCGCATTTTTCCATCGTAGTTAGAAATTTCTTAAATCAAGATTACAACGAGAGATGGATAGACGGGTGGACCAACTGCATGGCCTCCTAGGTCCCCTGACCTGACACCTCTAGACTTCTATGTTTGGGGGCATCTAAAACAATTAGTGTACGCACGATCTGTAAACAATTTGGAAGAACTCAGGCAACGAATCGTAAATTGTTGCGAGGAGATTCGGAGGACTCCAGGAATTTTCGAAAGATTGCGTCGATCTTTCATAAGAAGGTGTGAAGCGTACTTAGAAATGAACGGTGGACATGTAGAACAATTTCTTTAGTTTTACTTTAAATAAACATTTGTTTAATTTACATTGCGATCAGAATTTCTTTGAAAATTTTTATCCTACTAAAACAATATGCAATCGACTATATGTCAAAAACAGTTGAATTGCGGACCCATGTTGACTAAGACTTTTTTGTTTATTTCCACCAGTACTACAATTGGGTAAAATATCCGACAACCTTTTTTTTTGACACACTGTATAGCGGCACCGCTACCCTAGGAAACCGTGGCTTTAGTCAGGAAGACTGTGACATTTGGACTGAAACTGTTTTAAAAAGTGTATTGAAAAAGTATGAGCCAAAAACGTTTTCAATTGTGTGAAACCGGTTTGTTTTTTAAATGTTTGCCAAAGAAAACTTTTGCTTTTAAAAGTAATATATGTTTTGGTGTTAAAACAAGTAAAGAAAGGGTGAAACTGATGGTTGGAGCAAACATGGATAGCTCAGAAAAACTGAAATTACTGCTGATAGGTAGTGCTACAGGTAAAATCTCAGGGCGTAATAAATAGTAGCAATTTTCCAGAGCATGAGACTAGGTTAAATAATAATGAAAAGTAAATATTGTTTATAAAAGATTATTGATATAAAATAAAATAAATGATCGCAAAGTACCAAAGCATGGGAAAGAAGGATAAATAACACAACGTTTATTATTTATTTATTTCCCACGCTGCGACTATCGGAGTCGGTTCGGCCAGGGAGGCGCCGGAGAGATGTCGGAGTGAGCGCCACTGGGTTATCAGCTGTTTGCCTTCACTAGCCCGACGCTGTCGCCCGGTAAGTTAACCACAGCCCAGAATGGCTATTTACCAGTCGGGGAAACAAGGGATTGGTACTTGCGGAATTTTTTAATATGTTGTTAAATAGTTAAATTTAAATGAAAATGTTATTTAAATGACAAGAAAAACAAACTAGTGCGCCAAGGTCGATTAAATTAAAGTAAATTAAATAAAACGCAAAGAGAATATATTAACTGTTATATTGACACTTAATTCGGTGAAGCCTCGTCTTACATGGTTACAATGTATAAATATATGACATGAACTGGTGGGAGTGCCGGGTTATTATTCAAAAAATTGTAAAATTATCAAGAAACAATAACATCAAATCTACGTACTCGATCGAGCATGCAAATGACTACGACCTACCATTGGTTTTAAGGTGAAAAGATAAAGAAAGCAACAATTAAACAAAATGATTTCACAAGTTACATTAAATTTTGACAATGACCGCAAAGACTAGATTAAAAAAAAAGAATTAAGTTAAATTGAATTATGATATCAAAGACCGAAATATAAATAACAAAAAAAATTACGTTAAATTATTAATATATCAATGGTAGTTCGTTACTACAAATATACAAGCAAATAACTCTTAAAATTAACTTACATGTAACACAAACAATGCACGAGGGGTTGATAGTCACCACCAGGGGCGGGTAGAAATAGAAGAAATAGAAGCGTAGAAAGATGACGAAAGAAAGCCCCGGTCCAGGGACGACGTAGAGCGGCGTGGCTTGCAAAATCCGCGTCGGCGGGCTCCAAAAAAAAAAGGAAGGCTTCGTAGTCAAAACACAGGGACTCAAACGGCTTCCAAGGAGTAGATTCTTTACGACCAGAGATCCCCCCACAGGGGTTACCAAACGGGTAAATTAGGTCGAAAAGGATTGCAGCAGGGCGACGCCTATTAGACTTTTACGTCTGCACTCTTAGCGGCTCGAGTGTAAGTGAAAAATCGAAGGGTAGAGGTAACTAGTTCCCGCGCTATGCCATTAAGTGGCCAATAGGATTCGAGTATCGAAGATAAACAACATGCAGGTGTGCGAGATTATGCGAAATTCTAACGTTTCAAGTACAGCACGCACCAAAAAAAAGGTGCAACAATTAACAAAAATGAATATATTCGGAGCTAATTATGAACGGAGTTTAATGAAATTTACGATAACAAAGCATCTAAATATATGTTAAAATTTGACAATTTAAGAATTTTGAAAAAGGTCACAAATAAAGCGGTACATTACAAAAAAACAAATTCAAGGTCAAACGTGACGTTATACAAAATACGTAAATAGCGACGGTAACTAGGAAAGGTCAAGGAACTTGGATAAATTCAGAAAAGATAGTGTACAGTTGGAGAAATAAGAAGAGGTGTTTTCAACACGTAACAATCCCCCCTTTTCTACCAGAAGAAATTTACGTGTAAATTTCTGATAAAGAATGAAACTAGCAAAGCCAGAGATAAAATAACAACAAAAAAAGTAGAATTGGCCAAACAAAACAAGGGTCCAAAAACGTTAAACAAATTTCGAAGGTTTCAAAAAAAGTCAGGGACGGCCCATCCAGACTGATACAGCAGAGCTGATAAGAACGGAATAAAAATTCCCTCAAAACAAAATAACTCTAAACAAGAACGGGGATAATCCTTCGGCTGAACCGAAAACTAAAACGAAGCTAAAAGAAGTTCAATCTATTAAACGGTCCACGTCGCAAAGGCGGTTAAAGGTAATGGCCTACTTGGTTCAGTCACAACCCCACCCAAGCGCTAGTGTTGCGTTCAACAGAAGAAGATACCTAACACAAAAAGCGAACCTACGTTCAAAACAACTAAACAAAAAGGGGTAAAATCCGGGAGTTAAAAAGAAGTCTTCGCCGACATCGTTCAATAGCTTTGCGTCACTGTGGGAGAGATGGTGGTATCCTGGCGACTCAGACGGTCTTGGCTGTGGTATTCTGGCCCCAACAGCAGGGTGAACGTAAAAATTCGTCACATATTTTTGGTGTCAATTCGTTGTGTCACAGTTGGAGAAGTTGGTGGTATCCTGGTGACTCAGATGGACTCGGCTGAGGTATTATGGCCCCCAACAGCAGGGCGATTATTCAGGCGGGTGTGCCTTCAAATCCTTTATATTCCATATCGAGGTTCGTCCGTGATTATCCACTATTTCATACGTCCAAGGTGATACTATATCGACGATTTCAAATGGTCCAATATACTTCGGTGCTAGTTTAGCGGAAAGTATTTAGTAGCGTCGGAGAGCACGGGATTTTTGCGCCACACACGTTGTCCTAGTGTGAATTTTTCTGGTCGACGTCGCATGTTGTACGGGTGCGCGCTCTTTACATGCGCTTTTCGGATTCTCTCCGTACGTCACGTATAGCTCGGCGAATGCTAACTTACGCTGTGCGGTGTTGATTACAGGTGTTGCGGCGTCAGAGGGCTCAAAATTCTCATCGCTACCTTTCAAGGTTAGTTCTCGACCAAAGTTTACGAAATTCGGGGTCAATTTAGTCACTTCATGTTCAAATGATCTTATAGCGAAACCGATTTGAGGTAGATACTGATCCCAAGTACGGTGGTTATCGTTTACGTACGCTGTTAACATGATCTTAATGGTTCGATTAACTCTTTCGGTGGGATTACTTTGTGGATGGGTAATATGCGGTGAAAGCTATTTCGGAATCGTATTTCTTAGCCATATCTTTGAATATGTTGCTCTTAAATTGTACTCCGTTGTCGACAATGATAATTTTAGGTGCTCCAAACATGAGAATGACCTGCTCTTCGACGAGTTTTGCTACGTTAGCTCCCGTGGCGGTTCGTAAGGGAAATAATAATGCGGATTTACTAAAGACATCGCACACGGCTAGGATATAAGAATGTCCTTTATTAGAACGTAGAAGTGGTCCCATTAAATCAGCACAGATAATTTGTAGACCATCTTGCGACAGTTAAATTAGGGTTAGAGCTTTCTTGTAAACCTCTTCCTTCAAAAGCGGTTCTGGTTCCTTAATAGACATTAAGAATACGTTAAACTAAAGTTTAATGCAGTCAATTCCGCTTACTCGGGACACATTGGGTCAATTCTTTAATTTTAGCTAATATCTTAGTTTTACCTAAAACTGGATGAGGGTGGTTTTTTGGGTGGCAAAATCTCGTCATGGGTGGTTTATTTTTGTCAAAAACTGTGTGAGGGTGGCTCATTTTTATCAACAACTAGGTGAGGGTGTCTTATATTTTGGAAAAGCTATGTGAGGGTGATTCTTGTGTGGCAAAAAGTGACCGAGCGTGGCTCATCCTTACCAAAAAGTATGTAAGAGCGGCTCGTATTTGTCATGAACTGGGTGGGGCTAGCTTATTCTTGCCTAGAACTGGTTGAAAGTGGGTTTTGTGCGACAAAAACAAACTGAGGATGGTTTATTTTTGATAACCACTGGGTGAAGGTGTTTCACTTTTGCCAAAATTAAGGAAGGGCGATTTTCTTGTGGCAGAAACCATTCAAAAGTGATTCGTCTTTACCAAAAAAACGGTGCAAGAGTTGTTAATATTTGGTTTGTGATTGAATTTGGTCATCGATGCTTCCTCTACCTTCAATCTCAACAACCAATAGCTTAGTTTTGCCTAAAACTGGATAAAGGCCTATAAAGGTCTACTTGTATGGACTTAAATGGTTTTTTCAAAAAGAAAAACAATTCAACCTCCATCAAAAATTCACCAAAAGAATTGTAAAATTTGTCAAGAGTATTGCTTGTAACACTAACATAATTATGTAAGTATTAACACGTTCCAATATATAAAATTTTGATTTAAACTTACAGTATTAATTGTACGACTTTCCTCGATATCACGGAGACGTTGGATTAGAGCTTCCTCATCTTTTTGGTAGGATTCGGCTTTCGATTTCCACATATCGACTTCCGTCAGAAGGGTCACTACATTGGACTTGGCTTCCTCGTGCTTTTTATCTAGCCTCCGAATCTTACACTCCAAACCTTCCAACTGCTGTTGATGCTGCGCGTTATCGTTCTCCAATCGAGTGTTCTCTTTTTCCAGGCTATCGTTCTTCCTCTTTCTGGTGGCGAGGGTCTCCTTCAGCTGAACCACCTCTTGCCGAATGCAACCCAGCACCTCTTCGCAGTCATCGTATTTCTTCTTTTCCAATTGCAATTGGGCGCTCAGCTTCTGGTTGCTGGAATCGGATTTGGCCAAATCCTTCCGGAGCTTATCTATGGCCGACTGTAATGCCTCGTTCTGCTCGGTGGATTCCGCACAGACGCGCTCCAACCTCTCAGTCAACTGCCTGTTCTCATACTGCATTTGTTGGATCTGCTCCTCCGACATATGAGGTTCCGGGAAGTAGATGGGTCACTTACGGGCCGATGGTAGGTTCTGGTTGTTGCGCCAGGGAATCTATTTCTTGCCTCAAGGTGGCCGCGTAGTTTACCATCATTTCAGCAGCAGTCGTTAGTTCGGTTTGCTGCCGCAGGGAACCATATTGGACGGCCGATTTCGACATATACTTGCACAATTGTACGATGCTATTAATATACTTGGATACATTCAAGTTAGCGGCATTCTCTTCCAGGTACGTAGTCAACTCGGAAACCGCTTCCCCTAACGAATGTTCGGTTTGATCTAATTGGACCTTCTGGTCGTGGAAACGCTGATGCAGGAGATCCTTATCGACGGTGTAATTTTGGACTAAAGTGGCGAACGTTTCTGCCATAATAGCACTTGAAATGTCGCCCATTTTGTAAAGGTTTAAGGGGTGTTCTTGGGTTCTTTCCGTTTGGGTGAATTCGTCCGATCGTTGCCGATTCATGAAGCGAGTATGTAACACAAACAATGCACGAGGGGTTGATAGTCACCACCAGGGGCGGGTAGAAATAGAAGAAATAGAAGCGTAGAAAGATGACGAAAGAAAGCCCCGGTCCAGGGACGACGTAGAGCGGCGTGGCTTGCAAAATCCGCGTCGGCGGGCTCCAAAAAAAAAAGGAAGGCTTCGTAGTCAAAACACAGGGACTCAAACGGCTTCCAAGGAGTAGATTCTTTACGACCAGAGATTCCCCCACAGGGGTTACCAAACGGGTAAATTAGGTCGAAAAGGATTGCAGCAGGGCGACGCCTATTAGACTTTTACGTCTGCACTCTTAGCGGGCTCGAGTGTAAGTGAAAAATCGGAAGGGTAGAGGTAACTAGTTCCCGCGCTATGCCATTAAGTGGCCAATAGGATTCGAGTATCGAAAATAAACAACATGCAGGTGTGCGAGATTATGCGAAATTCTAACGTTTCAAGTACAGCACGCACCAAAAAAAAGGTGCAACAATTAACAAAAATGAATAAATTCGGAGCTAATTATGAACGGAGTTTAATGAAATTTACGATAACAAAGCATCTAAATATATGTTAAAATTTGACAATTTAAGAATTTTGAAAAAGGTCACAAATAAAGCGGTACATTACAAAAAAACAAATTCAAGGTCAAACGTGACGTTATACAAAATACGTAAATAGCGACGGTAACTAGGAAAGGTCAAGGAACTTGGATAAATTCAGAAAAGATAGTGTACAGTTGGAGAAATAAGAAAAGGTGTTTTCAACACGTAACAGTAGAAGCAAAAATCTCCGTCCTTTAAAAGGAGTTAAATCTCTTTTAGAGTTGGAGTTAGATTACGCCAGTAATAACAAGGCATGGATGACTTCAGAGATCCTCGAAAGATGGATCAAAGAATTGGACACGAAAATGAAAAGCCAAAAGCGAAAGATTGCGATGTTTATACACAATTGTCCTGCACATCCAGTTACTGTTAGCAAAAAAATTGACGAATATTGAACTGATATTTTTTCCACCAAACACGACCTCCAAATTGCAACCTATGGACCAGGGTATTATAAAACACATAAAACATCATTACCGAAACAGAACTGTCCACAAAATTGTTAACGCGATTGATAACAACCTTCCAGTCCAAAAATTGATTACCCTTAAAGAGTGTATAACCGAAGTCGCCAAAGTATGGAGTGAAAATGTTGCTCAGAAAACAATCAAAAACTGCTTTTCTAAAGCAGGTATTACTGAAAAAATTGACGAATGAGAAGAAGACGAAATGGAGCTCGCTACCTTAAGAAAACAATGGGGTATTCTCAATTCCTAATTTTATGATTTTCTAGCAATCTAAATTCACTCGAAATGTTTATCTTCAGCTGTGTTAAATGTTACCGTGCCTGTCAGTCAGTTATTGCAGATCTGTTGGTTGGTTTAGACAATTATATGTGCTGTGAAACAGTGTTGGTGTTTTGTTAATTACTGAAATTATTTGATTTCATGAGGAGTGCGAATAAAATTAAAAATAAACCGAGTGGCGCTGCTTACAAAAAACGTGCTTATGAGAAGCAGCAAAGAGAAGACGCTGTTTTAAAAAAAATCCCAGAATTGAAAGCTCTTTTAACTCCACAAGTGCAAGTCCAGGTTCAGGAAGCGTAGATTTAAGTAACAATGTTTTACTACCCACTACAAATAGCGACACTTCGACTAGTGGTGGTAAATTAGAATCTCTCTTAACGATACTCTTTTAGTTGGTCCAACAATACAAGATGATTTATTTTCAATAATCTCCAGATTTCGCTTTCACCGTTTTGCATTAACAGCTGATATTGCAAAAATGTATCATCAAATTTTAGTTCATAAATCTGATACCCGATATCAAGGAATTTTGTGGAGAAACAATAAAGACGAAAAAATAAGAATCTTTGCACTATCAACTGTAACGATATGGTACATCATCTGCTTCTTTTCTGGCCATCCGTTCATTACATCAACTGGCTGACGAAGAGAAAAATCATTTTCCTGTTGGATCCGCTGTCGTTCTCCGTGATTTCTATGTAGATGATTTGCTTACGGGTGCAAATACCATTGAAGAGACTAGCGATATTGTTGACCAAACAATTGCTTTGTTAAAAAAGGGAGGTTTCCAATTACGCAAGTGGCAGACCAATCATCCCAATTTTTTTAGTGATTCCAATGAAATATCATCAAATGAAACTATCAATCTTATAGAAAATTCTGAAACCACTAAAGCTTTAGGTTTATCCTGGCATATTGCGAATGATACTCTCTTTTTATCATTCCCCAGTCGTGTTCTCTTCAAGTAAGATTACAAAACGAGCCATACATTCGTTTATTTCTCAATTATTCGATCCACTGGGTTTATTAGGGCCTATCGTTATTACTGTCAAACTTCTTATGCAGAAACTTTGGAATTTAAAATTAAATTGGGATGAGTCAACGCCTATGGACGTTGCACATGATTTCACAAAATACAAAGAACAATTTTCAAATTTGAATGACCTTCAGATACCTCGTAGGATCTCTATTAATAATCCTTCAATCATCGAATTACATGGCTTCAGTGACGCAAGTCATAATGCATACACTGTTTGTATGTTCGTTCTTTAGATTCATTTGGTAATGTTTCGTGCAATTTATTATGCGCGAAATCAAAGGTAGCTCCATTAAAATCAACCAAGATACCAAGATTGGAGCTATGCGGTGCTTTGTTATTATGCAGATCAGTAAAAACAATACTAAATACTATTTCATTCAAATTCAAAAACGTATATTATTGGACAGATTCAATAATAGTTCTTGGTTGGATCAAATCAACTTCCAAGCGATGGAAGGTTTTTGTTGCAAACCGCGTGAGCGAAATACATGATTTATCTGGCATCCATAAATGGCATCATGTACGTTCAGAAGACAACCCTGCGGACATTATTTCGCGCGGATGTAGTCTTATAGAATTGAAAACTCTTCAACTTTGGTGGCACGGCCCTGAGTGGTTTTCAAATAAAAACTTTCGAGTCGCTAATGTCGATGTACCGTTGTCATACGAAATCAATAATTTACCTGAAGAAAGAACAAGCAAAATCTGCGCTAGCAGTGTGTGTCCTTTCCAATGCGATATGTTTTCTATATTCTCATCATTTTCAAAATTCATTAGAATTACCGCTTTCTGTCAAAGATTCATCTCAAACATCAAATCGAGATTACGTGATACTGGTATTGGAACCACAATCGGTGTTTTATCGACTGAAGAGTTAGATGCAGCTCGCATAAGACTGTTACAGCTAGCCCAAAGAGAGCAGTTTTCTGAAGAATTTAAAACATTAAAGCAGTCAGGTTCAGTTAATCGGAAAAGCAGAATTTTGGCATTAAACCCATTTCTAGATGATGATGATTTAATTAGGGTTGGTGGACGTCTTAAACACGCACAAGTATCTTACACATATAAACATCCCATTGTTTTACCCGCTAAACATTTAGTTCCCGAATTAATTATAAAATCACACATTAAACAGCTTCATGCTGGAATACAGGGAACTATGGCAGCTGTTAGAAGTCAGTATTGGCCGCTTTCTCTAAAAAGCACTGTGAATAGTATCATCAACAAATGCACGACGTCTTTCAAGATAAATCCTATAAACACAACCCATTTAATGGGTGATTTACCATCATACAGAGTTGGACAGTCACGACCGTTCATCAATACAGGGGTCGATTTTTGTGTCCTTTTCAAGCACGTGAATCAAGGAGAAGAAATAGCAAGTCTTATAAGATATACGTTGCTGTCTTTGTATGTCTTTCTACGAAAGCAATTCATATGGAAACGGTTAATGATTTTACTAGTGAAGCATTTGTAAATACGCTCAAAAAAGTCATGGCCCGACGAGGAAAAATACTTAATTTATATTCAGATAATGCAACAAATTTTGTTGGAGCCAATAGTGAAATCAAACGCAACTACAAAAACTTTTCATCGTACAATAATCGAGACATCATCACAAAGCATTTTTCTGACGATTTGTCAGAACTTCAGTCAGACTTTGTCACCTTTCTCTGATGACCCAAATGATTTATCTTACTTAACACCTGCCCATTTCCTTATTGGAGATACATTTACCGCTTTGCCGGAACCCGATTTACAAACAGCACCTAGTAATCCATTATCACATTGGAAACACATAGAAAAAATTAAGCAGCTCTCGCAAACACGTTGGTCTTGCTGTGCCGAAGCTTGTGACTCTCTGAACAGATCGCATGCAGAAATTATCTTGGCATTATCAGATCTTGAAACTGATAAGACTGAAAAGCCGTCAACTAGACATGAAGCATCGATTTTAAGGAAAAAAACTGGAAACACTGGAAACCGAGATTATGACCGCTGTTTGGAATAAAATCATGTTTCATTTTAATAAAGTTAGTAAGGCATTACAAAAAGTTGACATACATCTCCAAACAGTCATCCAACTTTACGAATCATTAGAAGCTTTTTTAATGACTTTAAGAGAAGAATATGATAATTATGAGGAAACAGCAAAATTTAATACAAACACATTCTTTGTAATAATTGACAAATTAAGTGCAGAACTGTCTAGAAGAAAATCCGCATATATTTCGATTAACGAAAAATTTGAATTTCTGTCAAATATAAAACATTTAACAACTTATGACATAAGAACTAAAGCAAAAAACTTACAAGAAATATATAAGGATGGCCTGAAAGAAGCATTTATTGAAGAATGTGTTTATCTAAAAGAATATATTTCCAACTTGAATGAAGTAAATACCCCGGCACAAATTTTGAAAAGGCTTATAGAAGACCATGTTTGTGACGAAGTATTTCCGAACATTGAAATTGCTTTTAGAATACATTTATGTATGGCTACAACAAACTGCTCCGGAGAGCGTTCATTTTCAGTAGGGAAGAGGGGGGCCACTGTGGACAGGAAGAAAAATGCTTTAAAAATGAATTTGAATTTCGCGCCAACCACACGAGTAAATATCAACAGACCCTCACAAATACGTGTTCAAAAGTTGGTCACCCTGACACAAACAACAACGAAGTAATGGCCGATCGTGAAGACTACAATTTTTTGGCTCCGGTTTTTTTTCCTACAATCTTTTAAAAACAACTCACCTTGTTTTGGAAGTTCTTATATAAACTTTTAGTCGTTTTGACGTTTCAACAATTCGTCTAAAAAAACTGCAATTATATTTTTGTTCAGAGGCATGTCGGGGCCAGTGTGGACAAACGTGATGGGTCTAGTATGGACGCCGTCCCAAGTGACCCCCTTGCATCTGTTGTTTTTACTTTTTTTTGATGATTTTACTTTTGCTTACAGATGGAAATTACATTAGGAAGACCGACAGAGCAACGATCGACGAGGAAAATGTTTTAAAAGCTGTTAAGACGACAATCTAGTCTGAGACATGCTGCTGCGGAATATAATTTATCCAAATCGATGCTACACAAGAGGGTTCAGATAGCAAAAGCAAACTTAGATAATCAGGCAGTTGACATGAGAGGAAGCAGTGATAGTGACTTGGGTGAATCTGGTACAGAACCTTGTTTAAAGACCATTAAGTTAGAGGGTAAAGGAAACAATCAGGCAAAGAAAGTGTTCACTAACGAGCAAGAACTACTGATAGTAGATTACTTGCTGAAAGCTTCGAATCTGCATTATGGTTTCACTTACAAGAAACGCAAGAACCTGGTTATGAATATGCAAAGTTATATATGAAACTGCCCTATCCTAAGCAGTGGGATGAGAACAAAATGGCAGGAATTGATTGGGTGAAGAGAATGATGAGCGACCACACCAAATTATCCTTGCGAAAACCAGAAAATACAAGCTATGCCCGTAAGTAATGTTTAAAAGAAAATAATTGATTATTTTTCCTAGTACATAATATGTACGTACATATATGTTATTTAGCAATTTCTCAAGACTACACAAATTTTAAATGTGCATATGTATGTATTAACAGATTTTGTATTATGTATTCTTTTTATTTCGTATGTAGTATTTAGCCCTGTACATACATATGTAATGTGTACAGTATGTACATGCTATGTATTTAAACTTTCAAATGTTTAATAAAATCTTTTCTAATAATTCAATTTTGTGATTTTTTTCTATATAGTGAAAAACTCTATAGGGGAATTTCGGTCAACATTTTGGTCTTTCACTGTATTTCAAAATACAGTCAACATACCGTGAGGTCGCAAATTGTTGCCCCCTTCATAACTTCATGGTTTATGTTACTTAGGAAGCGTAGTATTGCTGTAAAATATGACATATTTTACAATATGACGTTTTTGCAAAATTTAGTATAAGTGTCTTACCTAAAGGATATCAGTAGCCTTAGAATATCTATTCTATACTCAACAAAGTAGAAAAAAGTTGCGGCTATAAGGTTTTTTGCGAGGGCTGGCGAAAATTATCACGAAGCCGAAAGAATTTTTAATGAATTATATCTTGAATTTCCAATTTGTCGAAGATATCTAAGGAAACTTGTACATAAATTTACCACCACAGGCAGTGTACAAAAAGCAAAAGGAGCAGGGCGAAGAGCTACTCATTGCTGATGATAAACATATTGATATTATTTCTTCGGCGGTTAACAATCCAAATACTTCTACCAAAAATATTGCTGATGAGTGTAACGTTTCTTCTACAACAGTTAAAAATTATCTTAAGAAACACAAATTTTATCCATATAAGATGATAATGACACACGAATTATTAGAAGACGATGCGGATAGAAGAATACAATTTTGTGAAATACTATCAGAAAAAACTCCGAATTTTTTTAAATTATTGCAGAAACATTTGTTTTAGTGACGAATGCATATTTTCACTTAATGGTGAAGTTAATAGGCAGAATGTGCAATACTGGAGCGAAATTCTAATCCCTCGCTTTCATCGAGACTCGTACACCTAATATCAGCAAAAATTGAATGTCTGGCCTGGAATTTTAGAAAATCGTATAATGGGCCCTTTTTGTAGATGGTAATTTAAACGGTGAAAACTTATTTAAATCAGTTACGTGACCAGATAACGCCAGCAGTTCTTAACATTGTACAGCAACATCCTGGAGAATTTGATATGAGGTAATATTGCAACAAGACGGTGCTACGCCACATTACGCAAGAGTCGTGCGCGATTACCTTAATCAAATATACAATAGATGAATTGGTAGACGAGGTACAATTGAATTGCCCGCACGATCACCAGATTTAAATCCATTAGATTTCTTTTTATGGGGTTACTGAAAATCGAAGGTGTATGTTGCTCCAATTACTTCGATCAACGATGTAAGGGATCGAATTTTACAAGCTTGTGCAGAAATAACTCCAGATATGCTAGAAAACGGGAGGAGGGAATTTTCCAATAGCCTTTTTATTGCCAAGAAGTTATGAGCGAGCATTTTAAACATTTATTGCGACAAGTGATGTTTATTTCCTAATGGTTACTTTTTATTGTTGTTAAAATTCAAACAAGCTTCTGTTTGGACTTTTTAAAGTATTTAGTTCATAATTATTATACAACTTAGGTTGTCTTCACTTTTATTTGTACATTCCCTTTTAAATAAGGTATTTATGTAAGGTAAAGTGGGGCAAGTGCGAAATAGGGCAAGAGCAATCACATGTTGTCAAACACGAATCAAATGAAACTTTTGATGAGTTTCTGGTTGAAAATCACTTGTTGGGTATCCCTGAACATTGGAAGTGACATCCGGCAAAAAAAATTCTACTCTTACCGACTGGTAAAGTAGAATTTACATATTACATCTACATATTTGACGTAGAGTTGTATTCATATGAAGAATTAAGTACCGTTTTTTACGTAAACCGATTTGAAAGTAAAACGCGAAGGTAAACTTTAGTTTATAACATTAAACATATTTAGTAATATGCATATTTAGTGATCCTTATGGTTTATTTTATATTTTCAAAAATTAGGTTAGGAAGCGATTGCACTTACCAGAAAAAAAAAACACTCAAGGGGTAAGTGCAATCATACTCTTCCTTTTAAAGATGATTGCACTTTCCCAAGAAATACATTTTTATTTTTATTTCAGATTATTAGATATACTTAATGGTACGTAATTATAAGAAAAAGTCGACTCGAGGCTCAGGTTATACAAAGGAATCCCTTGCAATAGCCACACAGCGGATAAAGTGTGGTCTCATGACAACAAGGGGTGCTACTCGAACTTACAACATACCGTACAATACCCTGAACTGCTATATTACTGGCAGATGAGGAAAAAAGAGCCTTACAGGAGGACGACCACAGTCATTGCCCTCCGAAATGGAAACGAAGCTTGCAAATTATTTGAAAATACTTGAAAAGTAGGGGTTCAGCCTGAGTAGGAAGGAAGTGTTTGACACAATTGAAAAATTTGTTACTCGGTATGGCCTGTCTGTCAAAAAACCTCAAGCTGTTGAGTATAGCCGAAAAAAAATGACTGACCCATTTATTATACATGAATACTTCAGCCTTCTACATAATACATTAACAGAACTAAATTTGTTCGATAAACCAGGCCAAATTTGGAACTTGGATGAATCTAGTGTTTGTTCTGACCCAACAAAAAATAAAATTGTTGGTGCTAGAGGAAAATCCTGCGCACGAGTAACATTTGGAAGTGGCAAAGATAATACAACTTTCCTGGCAGCTGTCAATGCCACTGGGTTGAAGGCCCTACCATTGATAGTTTTTAAGGGACTCAATGATTGGAGAAGTTGGATTGCAGAACCTGAAGAATGCTTTCCAGCTATGACGTTTGCAGCAATCTCCAAAGGTTGGATGACAAGCGATATATTCTTCAATTATTTTAAAAATACATTGATGCCTGCTTTAGGCCCAGAACGCCCCGTGTTGGTCCTCTACGATGGTCATGCTACTCATGTTACAGATCAAATTACAGAGCTTGCAATAGAACACGGTGTATGCATTATAAAACTTCCCCCACACACATCCCACCTATTGCAACCACTAGACTTGTCAGTTTTTAAATCATTTAAAGATAAGTGGGACCAAACATGTGCTTGGCAAGGGAAGCATTCAGGATTGAAAACACCTAAAAACAGTTTGCAGTCCTGTTGGGAGATACATGAAACGCAGTAAACCCTGACATAATTGCCACTGGGTTTCGTAAAGGTGGTATTTACCCATTCAACAGAACAGTAATTCCCGAAGACAAATATGATCCTCGTGCTTTAGAACGTTGGCGTTCATCCCAAAATAATCCTGTTGAAGATAGAACGCACAACCAAAGGCCAAAGATGGACCTGAAGAACAAAATAAATCGTTGGATGACCAAGCTTTGCAAACAGCATCTTCTGGTTCTACAGAAAATCAGCCTGATAATGAACCTTCTTGCAGCTTTGAAGATATCCTTTTGCAGACAATAAAGCAAAACACAAGCATCTCCACAAAACAGCCAAGAAAAAAAGTTGGCTGAAGTAATAACTGCTAGAGAAGTTAAGAAAAGAGCAGATATAAATGCGCCTTTAATGAAAAAACGAAAATCAAAAACTGCAGGAAATAAAAGATCTAAAACTGAAACTGACACCGAATCTGACAGTGAACCATCATATGAGGCGTCTAAATGCAAAAGCAGACATTTGACGATTTTGAATAAAATAAGTTAGAGGTGGTTTCCGTCTAAAAATTGCATACCGAACACGATCATGAGAACGTTAGAAGCATAATGGGACTTTTTAAACGTGATTTTCGTTATTGAAGTTGCATCTTAAATGCAAAACCAGATATTTGTTCGTATAGTTTAGATGCAAATCCAGACATATGCAAATGGGCCAATCAAAGCACTCCCTAATATTACTCATGTGATGGGAGGCGTGACGTTGGCAATCGCTTGACAGAAGTTGACAAGAACATTGTTTTAGAGTCATTTGTAACGGTTTTGTTATTACGTTTTGTGTTAAATAATAGTTGTTATAAACTATTGTATTTCAATGGATATCAGCATTGAACTGTGTCCCTCGGGGCAGGGAAGAAAAAGAACAGTCAATAAAGACAACTGGAAACGAGAAAAGTCTAAAAAAGAGAGGTTAGTACATAATGTTAATTGTAGAACTTTACTTTCACGACTTTGTAATATTGGTAATAATTATTATTCATTATGCTGGTGTGTACATTAATGTGCATTTTTCATCTTTCAGGTATAGTCGAAAGCGTTTGCCTCAAGCTCCAAAGTGTAAACATTACACAAAAAAGTTCCAGTGTTCTTCACTAACCATGGCTGATATCGCAAAGTTTAATGAAAAATTCTACGCTGAAAGAAATAAACGCTATCAGGACATGTTTGTCCTAAAACATTGTGTTATTAAAAATCCTGTTAGAAAGGGTAAAACTGTAAAAGTTAATGTGAAAAATAAACCAAAGTCCTTAAGTGCAGACTATTTTGTGAAGTGTAAGAACAGAGAAGTGCCTGTGTGCAAGAAAGCCTTTTTGGCAATACTGGACGTAGGAAAAAATCGAGTAAGCAGCATTCTACAGAAATTCCATAAAACAGGGAGCTTGCCCAAGGATGGCCGAGGAGGTGATTATGTTTCACAAAGCAACAATTTGAAACGACTGACAGTACAAAACTTTATACAATCGTTGACATGTTGTGAGTCTCATTATGCAAGAAATAAAACGATTGTTCGTAGATATCTGCCCTGCGAATTAAACATACTGAAATTATGGAAGATGTACAACTCAGGTGTACCAGTGTACCTGCAGGTACGCCAGTGTTTCTTCAGAAGTATTTTTGTGAGGAAGTACAATATTGGTTTTGGGTCTCCAAAAGTCGATGTCTGCTCGAAATGTTTACAATTCTCTGAAAAAATAAAGCAGGCTTCCACTTTGGAAGAAAAGGCGACCATTATAACAGAGCAGCGACTTCACAAACTTCGGGCCAAGGCATTTTACAAATTGCTTCAAGAGGATGATCCAAAAGTTTTAATACTTTCGTTTGACTGCCAAAAAAATTTGCCATTACCCAAGATTCCCGATCAAGCCTGTTACTTCAGTATGCAAATAAATTTATACAATTTTACTGTAGTGATTGGAAACTCTAAGACAATGCTTACTCCAGAAACAGTCAAATCGTTCTTGTGGTCTGAAGTTGATCGACGAAAGAGTTCCAATAAGATAGCATCTGCTGTTTTCCACACACTGTCCAATCATGTTTTTCAAGACGACGTCGAGATTGTGAGATTGATGGCTGATGGGTGTGCAGGCCAAAATAAGAACTGCACGGTAATCGGAATGATGTGCTACTGGTTGCAATGTTGTGCACCAACGTGCATAAAAAGAATAGAAATAGTGTTTCCTATAGTTGGACATTCCTTCCTGCCCCCGGACAGAGTCTTCGGACATATTGAGAAAAAGTTAAGAAAGACTTCTACAATAGTTGATCCACAGAAGTACTTTGACATAATCAAAGAATTTTCTTCAGTTCTTAAAATGGGAAAAGATTATGTGGTGTGCGATTGGAAAGCCGCATCAGCAAACGTTCTCAAGACCCCAGCCAGCTGGCATTTCAAATTACAAAAATCCAAGCGAATTATAATATCCAAGACAGCCAATGGATCAGTCGAGGTTAAGAGGGAACCTTATTATAACAGCGACGTTTCGGTATTCAGTGGAATATGTAAGAGGGGTAAGAAAATAGCGCAAATGAAACCAAAGCAGTTGGACGTGGGTAGACCAGTTAAACCTGACAAAATAAAGAGCATCTCATCTTTGTTAACCCTCCATTACGACCTAAACTGGCAAGAAAATCCGCAACTTAGTTTCTTCAAGAATGCTTTTCAACAAGGCAATGTAGAAGACGTTAACCGGGAACGCGAAGCAGCCGCGGTTTTGACGGATAGTGAGAACGAGGATGTTTATTGAGTTTAATTTAATATTAATGTACCTTACCATTATTTTAAATAAAAAGATAGTTTTGCAGTTAAAGTGCACACTTTACTTTTATTTATTACCTACCTGTTTTGCAATCAAATAATGGGAGTGTTATTTATAATTAAATTAAGTTTAAAAACACGCCACATTACTGTTACTATAAAAATACAGGATATCTTACTGAGTAAGGTGCAAAAACAGACATCTGCAAACTTGTTATTGAAATACAATGTGTCTGAGTTTCTCCAAGATTTTCTACAAATGCTTTATAGACCCACATGTTTCTGTGGCAACACTCACCTCAAAAAACCAGAATGATTCGTTGAAAAATAAAGCCCATTTTTGTTTTTTCGGTTTATCTCAAAACTGGTTATGTGTCAAATGTCTGCTTTTGCATTTAGACGCCTCATATACAGATACAGAGGACGATATGGATATGGAATATTTTTCAGATGGAGAAAGCGAAAGAGACACGAGTCAAATACCATTAGTAGATAAAGATGAAGATGATAGACCTGTCCAGTCAATGTATTAAGATAACGACAAAGCCATAAAAGTGGGAGACTACATCATTGCTGAATTCAGGGAAGGGAAGTTTGTAAAAAAATAGTTGGGAAAGTCACTTCTGATCAGTCCAGTGGTTCAGGATATAACTGTACATTTTTAAGAGCAAAACAAGACAAAGCATTGAAACGCTTTTGCTATTTTCCAGATGTCGAGGATACTTCAATTATTCAAAAGCATCAAATATTAAAAATTCTACCTGACCCTGACAACAAAAGTGGTCGTTTTTACTTTCCTATTATTTTTACCAATATTAAGTAGTATTTATTTGTTCAATGAAACATTTTGATGTATATTTATATTGTATGTATTTTTTACAATAAATTCATCCCTGTTTCAAGTTACATCAAAATAATTTTATCAAATTTACGTTTTACTTACTGGTTTTGCTGTTTTAACACAACCTTTTGCTTTTTCCCGAATTAAAAAACTAAGCGTTTATGTGGCGATTTCAAGCAATGATTGCACTTTCCCCACATGTCGGGAAAGTGCAATCACCAATATGTGTTTTAAAAATATTTAGCTCTTATTAAATTATCTCATTTGGTTCCATATAAGTTTTTACAGAATTGAAGCCAGGTAAACAAAGACGTACACCTACCATTTTGGTGCTTTTGAAATATTTGTGTCTATCTTAAAATAGCGCCAAAAGTTTCACTATCCAAAAAAGTGGTCGCACTTAAGGTGTTGATTACCTTAAGATAATCTTTACCTTAAGGTGTTGATTTAAACTTTCTCTATGTTCCAACTGCTAACCAACAACTCTCCGTGTTAGTTGCATGTTCCTGTAATTAATCTTGGATAAGTTGGTAAAAAATTTGAAAATCGTATTTTTTATCATTCCACATCATTTGATTGTTTATTAGGGTGAATTATTAGCTGAAGTATCAACTAGTTCGGACGATGGGACTTCGTCGAGTGAATCATCGCTTGATGAACTGTATTTACGAAGCCATCATCAGCATTGGCAAGGGTTTGTAGAGAAAGTGGTGAAAAATTTCGATGCCCTACAATTCAGACAGCATTTCCGAATTTCTCGAGACACCTTTAATTCTCTCCTAACCAACCTAAATACCACTGACACGATTGCAGTATACAAACTTGGACGATCAAATGTTGCAGCTGAGAAAGCATTGGCGCCACCATGTGGTACCTGGTGAACTGTAAATGTTTTTGACAGTTGGAAGACCGTTGTAATGTTACTCCTAGCATAGCATGGAGTTGTGTTCGAAAGGTAATTGATTATTTGGTGCAGAAGGCTGCAACATACATTTATTAGCCAAATAATGCAGAATCAGCTGACAACTGAGGGCTTTATAAAAAAGCAGGGATTGCTGCTATCGATGGATGCCACATTGCTACTAAGAAACTCAAAGATCAGGCAACTTACTGCAATAGGAGGAGGGGTGACCAGCATTATTTTGCAGGGTGTGTGTGATGATAAGAACCGGTTTCGAAATACAGCGTTACTATAAAAGAAATAGACATCTTTGATATTGTATAAAGCAGAAGTTATTTGTGATATCGACATGCATTTTGCGCTGTCGGGTTGAGAAACTGTAGAAGTTTCGATAGTACAGTAGGTAGTACTGCGCAAGCATAATAGCTATGGTGGCTGCAAATATGCATGTGTAGCATATTTGCAGCAATGTGCATGCTGTAATTATTGTCCAACGACATTTTCTCAACACGTTTTGCAAAACCACAACCTACTAGAGAGTGTATCTACGATTGGTACAATAAATTTGAAACGACAGGGTGTTTATGTAAAGGCAAAAGTCCTGGAAAACGTCGTATGTCAGAAGAAACGTGCTGTTCACCAAAGAAGTCCACAAAAGTTAACAACACGTGCAAGTTTGCAACTACAAATTCCGCAACCAACTCTGTGGAAAATTTTCCGTAAACGACTAAAACTGACGCCTTACAGATTGCAGTTGGGTACAGCATCTACGTGAAGATGACAAGCTTAAACGTCAAGATTTCTGCAAAGAAATGCTGCAACGTAATGAAGATAAGTTTTGCGAGCGGATAATTTTCAGTGACGAATTAACATTCCACATAAGTGGCAAGGTAAATAAACACAACGCCCGAATATGGGGGACTGAACCTCCGAGAGTGTTGGTGGAGCATTTGCGTAATTCTCTAAAAGTGAATGTGTTCTCTCCCGTATCTCGCACAAAGGTTTATAGTCCTTTCGTTTTTGAAGAAAACACAGTAATGGGAGCTACATATCATCAAATCTTGATCAATTGGTTAACGCCTCAACTGCAAGGGGACTGGGGGAACTTTATCTTCCAACAGGATGGAGCACCTCCTCACTGGCAGCGTGTTGTTAGAAATTATCTGGACGAAACACCTCCACAGCGCTGGATAGGCCGTGCAACAGCAGACACCCGGGTTGTCGCACGGTGGTCACCAAGGAGCCCTGATCTTACACCGTGCGATTCTTTTCTATGGGGATTTGTGAAAGGCTTGGTTTACATCCCTCCGCTTTCTAATGATATAGCATAGTTAAAAACGACATCACGAGACCTGTGGAAAGTGTCGATGCAGATATGTTACCCTGGGTTTGGAATGAACTAAGAGCCCATATTGAGCACCTATGAGTTCCCAAAGCAAACTTTAAGAATCACTTATAAAATAGGTTAAACGAATTCATTATATAACTATTAGTTATTGGATTAATAAAACATGGAAAGTGTCTATTTCTTTTGTAGTAACACTGTATTTCGTTAAGAAATTAAATTGGGATTTTTTCTTATTTCTGTATACTATATTTCAAAATACATACTGTGAGCTCGTAAAGTGTGCCCTCCTTCATAACTTTTGAACAGAATGAGATAGAGCAATGAAATAAAAACAAGGTGAAATTAGAGACAATTTGTGATTTTTTTGCCTTTAGGGATACGCACATGCTTCTGATATAAAATAGAGGCTAGCTATCTTTTAAATCTTTAAATGGAAGTAATTCATATAGAAACTTATCTGAGATATTTTATATACGTTTGTGCAATGCAAATAGTTTTACGATTTCAAAATTTTTACCCACTTATCAAGATTATTATTGGGGCCTAAGTTACTTTTTTCGATGACCTCGTATGATGTATAGTTTGTGTACTAGGAAACGTAGTAGTGCTGTAAAATATGACATATTATACAATATGAGGATTTTGCAAAATTTAGCAAAAATGTCTTACCTAAAGCAATATCAGTGCCTTAGAGTACCTATTCTATACTCAACAAAGTAGAAGAAGAAGAATTTCAACACACCGTCAACAACAATGGTACGTTCTCGTCCTTTGGAAGAAAAAGTTGCGGCTATAACGATTTTTGCGAGGGCTAGCGAAAATTATCACGAAGCCGAAAGAATTTTTAATGAATTATATCCTGAATTTCCAATATTGTCGGAGATATCTAAGGAAACTTGTACATAAATTTACCACCACAGGCAGTGTATAAAAAGCAAAAGGAGCAGGGCGAAGAGCTGATGATAATCATATTGATATTATTTCTTCGGCGGTTAACAATTCTAATGCTTCTACCAAAAATATTGCTGATGAGTGTAACGTTTCTTCTACAACAGTTAAAAAATATCTTAAGCAACACAAAATTTATCCATATAAGATGATAATGGCACACGAATTATTAGAAGACGATGTGGATAGAGGAACACAATTTTGTGAAATATTATCAGAAAAAAAAACCGAATTTTGCCAAATTATTGCAGAAACATTTGTTTTAGTGACGAATGCACATTTTCACTCAATGGTGAAGTTAATAGGTAGAATGTGCGATACTGGAGCGAAATTCTAATCCTCGCATTCATCGAAACACGCACACCTAATATCAGCAAAAATTAAATGTCTGGCCTGGAATTTTAGAAAATCGTATAATGGGTCCCTTTTTATAGATGGTAACTTAAACGGGGAAACTTATTTAAATCAGTTACGTGACCAGATAACGCCAGCAGTTCTTAACATTGTACAGCAACATCCTGGAGAATTTCATATAGAGGTAATATTGCAACAAGATGTGCATACGCTTACATTACGCAGAGTCGTACGCGATTACTTCAATCAAATTTACAACAATAGATGGATTGGTAGACGAGGTACAATTGAATGGCCCGCACGATCACCAGATTTGAATACATTAGATTGCTTTTTGTTGGGTTACTTAAAATCGAAGGTGTATTTTGCTCCACTTGCCTCGATCAACGATTTAAGGGATCGAATTTTACAACTTTGTACAGAAATAACTCCAGAAATGCTAGAAAACGTGAGGAGAGAATTTTCCAATAGCCTTTTTTATTGCTAAGACGTTATGGGCGAGCATTTTGAACATTTATTGCGATGAGTGATGCTTCATTCTAATTGTTACTTTTTATTTTTGTTGTTAAAATTCAAACAAGCTTCTGTTTGGACTTTTTAATCATTTATGATTTTATGAATTGCTACGCCATCTATTTTACATCAGAAGCCATATGCGTATCTCTACAGGCAAAAACTCACAAATTGATCTCTAATTTCACCTCGTTTTTGTTTCATTGCTATAGAGCAATGAAACAATGTGATGAGCACATTCTTTTCAAAAGTTATGAAGGGGAAGTCACAATTTACGACCTCAATGTATATTTCCTATTGTTTTTTTCTTTTTTCAAGTTTATATTTAGGTTAATTATAACCTAATAAAAACATTATTTCATTAAAAATGGCAAACACTATGATGCAAGAGGTAGTAAGTATTTTTTTATCATTCCACATCATTTGATTGTTTAGGTTATTGGGTTGAATTATTAGCCGAAGTATCAACTAGTTCGGACTTCGTCGAGTGTAATAATAACGTTATTAGTTTTGGATTAATAAAACATTGAAAGTGTCTATTTCTTTTCTAGTAACACTGTATATATTATGGAGAACCTGGTTAATTGCATGATGCGCGTGTTTTAAGACGGTCTCAGCTGTATGCAACAGCAAATATGGAAAACTTTCTACATGGAAAGTATTTGTTGGGTGATAGTGCCTACCCAAATATAACTTGGCTTGTGACACCTTTTAAAGATACAAGAAACCTATCTCCAAATCAAAGGCAGTTAACTTTAAGCATTCCTCCACACGGATTGCTATTGAACATGCCTTCGATCTATTGAAAGGCGATTTCGACGTCTGAGATATTTTGAAAGTTCGGACATAGGATTTATCATAAAAGCAGTGCTTGCAGCCCGTGTATTCCACAACATATGTTTGAATTTTGATGATTTGGAGGTAGATTTTCAATAAGTTGAAGAGGTATCGGGTGAAGCAGCTCAGGATGGTCTTGTTGGGAAAGAAAATGCAACAAGCAAGAACGTTATTTAATAAAATGTTTGCACAATAATTTTGTGAAAAATACCATAAAACTCAATAAGTTTAGCGTAATACGCTAGGAATTATAATTGGGCAATTAACAGGTTGACTGCCATGTAAAAATCATAGAGATTCCTTGTGACGCCAAGTGGAAATTATTACGCCTGATTATATATAATTTTTTTAATAATAACTATGTACTTTGCAAAATTAGTTAAGCGGTCGTATACGTCCTCCCGGGCGTAGTCATCGTAAATATGCCCTTAATGCCAAGAGATCGTATTAGCGGTATTCTGATCTCGATCCAATATTTTTACCATCTAGTGAAGAAGATGTATCATACAGCTCCGATATATCTGATGATCAAGCAGAAGCAAATCGTTCCACAAAAAGAACTTCGAAAAGCAAGCGCAAGCTAGAAGACTCGTATGATTATTGCCAAACGTCCGCTAAGAAAACTAGGACCAAAAATAAGCAAACTAATGATCAGCCATGTTGCTCATCACTATCAAATATTAGTCTCACAGCCGAAGCAATAGAAAATATTTCACCTAACATTAAAAATACCTTTAGAACATGAAGAGGATATTAACCAAAACGATTTAGACGAATTTTTTGATATTGAAGTGACTAACAGCTAAATTGAACATGAGGAAGTTGCTGTAGCTGCTGAAAATGAACATACTCGAGAAAATTTTGGAAACACATGAAAAATACCCAAAACTGTCAAATCTTGATTATTCCGCTGAATCCGGTCTGCAAGCAAATTATGCTGCTGTTCTTATCAATGACATATCCCCATACACCTGCTTCAGAACATTTGTTGATGATGATGTGATCAGTGACATGGTATTTCAAACAAATTTATATGCAACTCAAGTTTTGTGTGATTTAGAAGATGTAAGCAAAGAATCAAGACTGCACCGATGAGTTCCGACAAACAAAGAAGAAATGCTAACGTTCATTGGCATTATGGCCTATATGGGTCTTGTAAGAATGCCTTCAATAGATAAATATTGGAGCAACGATGATCTATTTAAAAACGCTATTATCCCAAAAATGATGGCCAGAAACAGATTCCAGCTGCTTTTGAGAATGTGACATTTTTCGGACAACACCAATTGTCCAGAAGGCGACCGTTTAGATAAAATAAATCCATTACTTGATAAATTGGTCAGAACATTTCAGACTGTTTACACCCCTGGACGAATATTTTCTGTCGATGAATCTGTTGTACCTTTTCAAGGTCGACTGCAATTCAAACAATATATTCCGCAGAAGACACATAAATACGGAGTTAAATGTATTTAAGTTATGTAGCGATAATGGCTATACTTGGAACATCAGGATATATGCTGGTAAAGAGCATCAACGAGGCAGTGCGTCTGTTCTGACTAATGTAGTCATTAATTTGTCAAAAGATCTTTATTCTGGGGAAATTAAAGAAAGGGGAGGTTTTTGGTTTAGAAAATGAAAGGGGAATTTATGTATTAAAATGCCGAGATAAACGAAAACGTACTTCTTCTTTCTACTAAACATACACAGTACACCGACGTAATGGAACTATAAAAAACCGCAAGCCATAATTGAATACAATCAAGCTAAATCGTCGATTGATCAATCTGATCAAATGTCCAGCTATAATTCCCCTTTAAGAAAGCTCTCTTAAGTGGTATAGAAAATTGGCATTAGAGTTTCTCCTGGGTGCGTCTCTTGTGAATGCCCACCTAATTTACAATCAACCTTCTCACAAAAAAAATTAAAATTACGGAATTTAGAGAACACGTAATTCGTTCACTTCTTGCTAACTATAGTGATGCAAATATAGGAAGTGACTGAAGAAAACCAATGCCACAACATCTTATGCTCAAAAAGAAAGGTCCTTTTGACAAAGTAAGGAAATATTGTAAAGAAAAAAATTCAAGGAACAATTTCCAAAAATAAAGTAAAGAAGGTTATCACATATTGTGAGACATCCAACCACACCTTTGTTTAGACTGTTTCAATGAAATGCATTCAAAGTAAAATGGAATGTTTGTTTGAATTATTCAATTTTATAAAATGTATATCTACATAAAAATCTTTTTTATTACATGTTTGAATTATTTCAACTAAATTATTTAATATTCAGATACTCGCAGGAAAGTAGAAGGCGCATATGCCCTAGCGGGTGAACGTTGTATGACTCGGAACATGCTAAAACAGACAGATGGCTTGCAAAAATATAACATATCAATAGCGCGATTACGGTGGTCGCATACGATCGCCTGGACGAATTGACAAAAGTAGTTACCCGTCGTATAACGACCCACCATGGCAGTCAACCTGTTAAATGTAAAATAAGAATATTCTGTTAAACAAAACATTTTGGCAATTTATTTTGTTTTTATCAATGGCGTCCAAGACAACACCCAGATATTTAACTTCGGTTGATACGAGTATTTTAGAGCCGAATATAGTGGAAGACTGGCGTTTGGAAAGTCTCCTCCTCCGTGTGAACAGAACCATAGCCGTTTTGCTAGAGTTGATATTAAGAGCATCTCTTATACACTACCGCTCTATAAGCCTGAGCGCGACCTGCATCCTCTCGGATACCACACCCTCATATTTCCCACAGACAAGAATGGTGATATCATCGGCATAGCCCTGCACGTGGAAGCTCGTCACTCGAAGTTCAGAGAGCAGGCCTTCCAAAATTATTCAAGTTGTCCATATTGCGCTGCAAGTGTTTCCAAAACTTTCACTTTTCTTTCTTCCAATTCCAATCGCCACTGCTTATGTTGTCAGTTAAATTGTAATTCGGCCCGTTAATTTTTAACGTACTATATTCTCTCTTTCAAGTACTCTGTCACAGTACTTTTGTTCCTTTTAGGTGGTGGCTGTGTTTGGGTCTGTGCTGAGCACGGGGTCGGTTGCCAATATCTTGCAATGCTTTTTTGAACTTGTAACAAAACAAACTTTCATACAAGACGGACAATTGCGCTTGCGCACAGTGGCCACTGAACTAAATTCGTCAAAGCATGCGAAAGTGAATCCTTTTATTTGGCGCAAACGCGATCAGTTGGCAATGGCGTAACTAATCCTGATATCACTCCTTTTAGGAATGGTATTCTGCTGATGCACAATGCTAGTTTTTCCTCAGAGGCCGCAAGAGTATAGGCGGGCATTTTTTTCTACAATCTGAAATAGAAAGAAAAACTAATTGTATTGGAGAAGCTTTGTAATGGTAGAAGTGCTATGTTATAAAATAATTAATTACTTCGAGTCTTTGCACGAGTTTATGTATATAAAAATTAAAACGGAGGATATTTGGCAATATCGTTGGGATATATCCAATAAACAACATAAGAGGTTCATTCTTATAATCAAAAGCAAATCTCTTGAGAACTTCCATTCATGACCTTTGTAAAAACGCAGGTCTTACGTCAACATGATGAATTTGGTTGTCATATTCTTCGTATTTAAAAAAAAATAACGGTAATTTCACTAAATGTTTTAATGACACTGACTCCGATACATAGAATATTGAGTAACTAGTAAAGCCGGTGAAGTACCTATAACAGTACTTTATGTGTTGTATACTGTATACGCAGTTCTAACAAATAATTAATGTGGATGTATTTTTAATGTTACACTTAATCACTTGACGTTTTAAAAATTTTAACCAATGAAGAGTAGAAGAGTTTCCAGTGATGTGTCCATAATATGTACTTTTGACACAACACTGTGTCTGTACATCAGAAATTTAAAACTATTGAGAACATTAATAAGTTTGTATCGCGTCGCATGAATCTATTTGTGCACTATTCATGCACTTTTTAGACTTTTGTGTGGCATAAAGTGTATAAAGGTGCAAATAGTTCATGCGACGCGAACAAACTTTCTATATTAAAAGACAAGGCAGTGGTGCAGGTTTAAAATCACAAAATGACAAGAACAGTGTCAAAATTATAAGAATCAACAGTCACACACGCCATCAGCCAATATTTGAGGTTAGTGCTATCATCCCGCCAAAAAATGTCGTTACAAGAGATACTTTTTGTTAATAGTGCAACGGGATTAGAGCCATAAAACATAAAAGGTTTGTCACTGAATAGAAAACAATGGATCATCAAGTTCAAAATATTTCTGCATGCCTCAAATCTAATAAGCGAACACAATCATCGAAAGTGGAACTCTTTATTACATTTTATCGGCACTGAACTCTACAAATTTTTTATTCATTTAATGAAGATATATGATTACCAGTGCAATTTATAAATTATTACGATTACTTGAAGAATTACTTCACTCCAAAGGTAATATATGGAAAGATAATTATTTTAATCGAAGACAGCAAACCCGATGAAGATATAGATAGTTGTGCTACTAACTTAAAAAAAATTAGTTAACTTGTAAATTCGGAGAAAACAGAGATAGCATTGTCAAAGCTATATCGGCTAGAATCTCTCCAATAAAAACACAGTATACAAAGGAACATATCTTGACTGAAAAGGCGAATACACTGGGCAAGTCCATTCAACTTTCGAAAATCAAATTCTGAATTAAAATAGAACTACTAATCACACAATAGAAACTGTTATGTATGTATAAGTGGTAACGTGCAGTTGGATACAATTTGTTGTTGCAATGGAGGTAGTTGCAGCGTCTCTATAGCGGGTCCGATGTTTCTATAAAGCATAAGTCACTTGCTATCAGTAAACCTTGTAAATAATAGTGTTTCATTTAATCTTAAAAGGGAGCACAACATAACATGATGACGGCGTGTAAAAAATAAAGAGTGCAGTTCACAAATGTGAACGGTTTAGAACTAAGTTAAAACAGAAAAAAACGCGCCAAAAAAAAGGAAACAAAAAGCAAAGTGAAAGCCAGACTACCTTCAGAACGCAATTTGAAGGGAAATGTATCCTAAAATTGGCCATTCTTCAAACAAAAATTGGAAAATTATTGAATAGCTTCAGGAAAAGCAAATAAACCAGATGAAGTCAAGATAAAGCTATATTATTAAATATCAAGGCGATCAAGGACTGTCGATATACAAGACATTCAAATATACAGCAGGGGAGGACCAAAATAAATTCGCAACCGTGTTAGATGAATTTGCGTAGCATTGCGATTCTCTTAAAAGTTTAGTGTACGAATACTAAAAACCAATGTAAGCTTTTATTAAAAACGTAAAAGTATATTTACAGGAAAGTTGCTATTACAGCATCGAGGGCTTTCTCTTCACCAATCTTTAAAGAGTTCTACACCTATTATTTTAGTGTTATTATTATTAGTTAGTTTTATTTTTCCCCCTTTCTATTATGTTAAGTTTGTTTTTTTCAGCATTATGCTTATTTTGCTTTTTTGTTTTGTTCCTTGACTGTTTCTTTATCTGTATATGATACTGTGAATCAAGAAATTTATTACAAGTTTTTATTAGATATACGCATGAAGGTTAGAGCATTGATGAATTTGTAATGGAATCAAAGAAGTTACCCACTAAACAAGACGTATATGAAACACAACAAAAAATTTCTTAGGCGTAAAATTTGCACATATATTTGTAACTTATACGAAACGCTTCTTTTTTTATATTTATTTGTAACATTAGGAAATGTATTTTGCGAAATCTGATGTAACATCATGATAAGTAGCTCCCCATTGCGCATACACAAACACGCGACTTTGAGAGTGCCGATAGCACGAGTAGAGTTTGTGTGTTGCGTGTTGTTGATGGTGTGCGTCATGTCAGAGGGTAGCTGGCAGGAATTAGATCTCTACGAAAATCTGTGCTTTTCATTAGATGAATTATAACAATATCAGAAACACCAGAACCTGAGAATTCGGTAAGTTATTAGGTATATACTCTTGGAATAATCTCACTTAGAAGTTATGTTCATTAGTACAAATGTTACTGTAGGATATATAAGTTAGTCAGAGTCATGCAATAGGCAATTGTTGTTGTAATGTCTTGATGACACCTACACGATTTTATTTTAATAAAACCGCATATAATTTTTGTTTGTTATGTTCATTATTCGCACGATATATCCTAACATTAGTAAGGGTGACTGCTAATACTAGGCAACCAAAAACACATGTAGAGTGTTCAATTAGTTCCTATAGCTAAGCCTAGCGTCACGTGTTATGTATGCGTATTGTGTAGTGTGTATTATATTATAAGGTTTACAAAGCGTAGTGTTAAATAACCACAAGACATAAAGTGTTATGTATTTTAAGAGCCTGTCCAGGCCCAACGTACATGGTGTCAGAAGTAAACAAACGCAAAGCAATCGGAGAAGGAAAAATATACAGTGACCGCCATAAAATATCACATATGCATTTTTTTTATTATTAAAATATTCCAAATTCTTTTTTGGGATAGTTGGCATGTCTGGATCCTAAATTTATTTTGGCATACGTCACTTGCCCACTAGTATGGGGTAAATTTAAAAAATATTCATGAATTTCCTGAAAAGTTAGTTAGATGACATGATATCCAGAAAAGTTATTTGGAAAATTGCTTAGAATTCAATATGATACTATGTGCAACTTTTTTGAATATATTTTAAAAAAAGTAAAAATCACAACTTTTGCTGAAATTTGTTTCATTGAATTACATATTTCCATTTTTTTGTCGTTTTAGCCAGCTCAACACATTAGTATTTCTAAATCTGGTTTGATACTCAAGACAATTTGTCAATTTTTTGCTAATTACAGAGTGAAATTCGACAAATACGTTTGGTATGACAATTGTTTGTTGCAAGGACTGTCCTATAGTGCTAATAAATGAAATTTCACAAACATTTTCATTCTAAACCGCTTAGCAAACATTATTTTTATTGAAAATTATAATATATTATTTTTGTTTTCTGCATTATAGTGAAAATCGTTAGTCCAAAACAGGTAACACTACATGCGCCCACCGAAGGTATTAAAGTTATTTATTAATATTATTTGTTGTTTCTAATTCAAATGTCTACCTTACTTTATGAACAAAACGATAATGTTGCTTAACAGTTGTTCATTACTATTAGTTATTGTTTAATGTTTTGCTTAATTAAGTATTCTTATCAATAGCTAAAAGTACTGGTTATTTATTTCTACTGAGTTTTGTAATTTCGAAACCTACTTAAATACCTTCGGTGCATGCAATAGCAGTGTGGTATTTTTAATTCTAAATTAGTGGGATCTTTTTGCTTTAAGTAGTTTAAATTCCGAACGTTACTTATTATTTTTACAAACAACACTGACGGATGTTTTGGATAACATGCCGTTAGTAGAAAGAAGGAGTTTGTATTTTCAGAAAAACGGAGCCTATGTTCATTCCACAGTTGATGTAAGAAGGTGGTTACACAATCAGTTTGAAAACAGATGGATAGGTCGATACTATCAAAATCCATGGCCGGCTAGGTCTCCGGATCTTACTCCATTGGATTTTTTGTGGGGCTACCTAAAAAATTGTGCATAAAAGCACCAACTATCTACATATTTAGAAATATAGAACATCTAGGAACCGTCTGTTGTAAGGTAAACATACCCATCTCTAATCAAACATATGAACGCACCCACCTCTAACATGGTGATGTACAAAACCTAATATGTAAGATGTTCATACTAATACTACTACTACTCCTACTGGTTGTACTGTTGATATAACGTTTATAATATAATTTGTATCTTTATTAAAAGAATAAAGAATGTTTAAACACCGTCATTCGAAACTGTGCATCTGAAATAAATCCTAATATGCTTAATAATGTTTATAAAGAAATGCACAGAAGAACCATATTGTGTATGGAAAGAAATGGTGGACAGAGTGAATTTTATTTATGTTTTATAAAAAAAATCAATTTTTTTGTATAGATGATAAGTTTCCATTCCGAATTACTTGCCCATTTTTATTAGTTATTGTCTATTTAAATGTTTTTATCTATTTAGTATTAGATATTTCGCTAAAATTAAGTAAGTAACTACCTTATTATTAATCATTTACTTTTATTGGGTTTCATAGACATTAAACTATTTTTATTTTAACTTTTATTTATTATTCCTTGTTCTCTAATTTCAAAACCTACTTTAATATTTTCGATGCGCGCATGTAGTGTTATGAGTTATTAGTTTTAGACTAGCGGTTCCACTTTAATGCAGGAAACAAAAATGTGTTATCATTTTCAATGTTTCTTAAGTTGTTTAAAATAAAAATGTTCGTAAAATTTGATTTATTACTTTTAGATACAGCTCCTTGCAACAACAACTGTCACACCAAAAACGTAATTTTCAATTTTCGCTCTGTTAATTATGCAAAAATTGACGAAATTGTTTGAGTATCAGCCAGATTTAGAAATATTACTACTGTTGAGCTGCTAAAAACGAAAAAAATGGAAATATATAATTTAATGAAACAATATTTGCAAAAGTTGTGATTTTTACTTTTTTTAAATATCACATAGTCTCAGAATTGAGTTCTAAGCAAAGTTTTCCAAATAACTTTTTTGGATATCATGTCATCCAACCTCACTTTTTGGAAATTCATGACATATTTTTTAAATTTACCGCCATACTAGTGGTCTCTTGACGTATGTCAAAATAAATGTTGGGGTCCCTAGACATGCACAACCTATCCCCCCAATAAGAATTTGGAATATTTCAATAAAAAAATTTCCATATGTTGCAATATTTATGCCGGTCACTGTATAACCTAAAAATAAAATGGAGGAAAACCTACTACAATTACCAGAAACAATAAATATGAATAACCCGAACTTAAATGAAGAATGGAAGAAAACGTTTGACTTTTATTTAATAGCGTCTAACAATGCAAAGGTGGAAGAAGTAAAAAAAATGCGCTTTATTACTAAATTTAATAGGCAGCAGCGGGTTAGAAATATACAATATACTCAAGTTTACAGAGGCAGAAAAAGACAAATACAGTGTATTAGTAGGAAAGTTTGACGCATATTTTACACCAAACAGAAACATTATTTTTGAAAGATTCAAATTTAACAAAATCATACAAAAAAGTGAACAAAACATAGATGGATTTGTGACCGAACTTAAAACTACAGTAAAATCATGTGAGTACACAAACGAAGATGAAATGATTAGAGATAGGTTAGTACTAGGAGTAAAGGATAAAGCTGTACAAGAGCGATTATTAAGAGAATGTAATCTGGATTTAAAGAAGACAATCGATAAAATCAAAGCTGCAGAGATAGCAGGGGTAAGTGCTCTGCATTTAACAAAGTTTGTAACTTTTGTGGAGGCAAAAATCATTATGAGAGAGTGTGCTTTAAAAAGAAACAAAGAAAACACTCAGTAAACGAAGTAAAAAGTCATGAAGTGTAGTGGTGTATTATATGTGTAAGGTTTACAAAGCGTAGTGTTAAATAAACCACAAAAGCACGTAAAGTGTATGTATTTTAACGCCCTGTCCAGGCCCAACGATACAACATATACATAGTTCAATTATGATTCGTATAAAATTTCTCTCAATAACTGATATATCTACCTTACATAACCTCAACTTACATTCAGCGCAATAGTGTAATCGATAGTATTAAAAACAAAAAAAATATTTGTCACTCATGAAATTCCACAAGAAATTTTCTTTCACAATGGACCTCCGTTAGACTCAAATGAATACAAAGAGTTTGCACGACAATATGACATTGACTTAAAAACATCATCTCTCGTGTATCTTCGTTCGAACGGGATGGTAAAACGCCACATACAAACAATGAAGAAATTGTTTACAAAAACAATGGAGGATGGAGTAGACTCGATGCTAAGTACATATATTAATAAGTTATAATTTAGTGTTATTAATAATACACCTAAGAACAATGCGCCATCACCAAGTCAACTAATGATGGGTAGAACATTGAAGATACTAATATCGAGTCCACAACGGTGCTTAAACCCAAATTCCCATACAGACAAGGCAAGAGGAGGAAACTAAGAAGCGCCAAAAGCAATATTATGATCGGCACACGAAACAATTAGCTGCAACCACAACAGGTACTAGTTCAAGATCACCTTAGAAGCTAGAAACCCGGAGTACTAACTGAAGAGAGTGGTCTGAACGATGATAACGTAAAACAACAATACGTCTCGTCGAAATTGGATTCACCTGATACCTCTGATAGCTCCGGAATCCACTCAACCAAAAGAAACACCCCCGGAACTTTCAAGCAATAATAATGACAATAAACCAGAAGTGACCGCAACCCGCTCAGGACGCATAATCAACCCAATCAATTAGTTAAATTTGTAATCATGCGACTTAATCTTAAGAGGGCGTGTAATGAATGTATATGTTGCTAACGCCGGGTTACAGACTGTAATCGATTTAGGTTACGAATTTGGACAATATGAATTGATCAAATGTATGCCTACCCACCAAGAGATCAAAGTTTGCAGATTTGCCATTGCAATTTGCAAACTCACAGAAATTAGGAGACATTGAGTCTAAATATAGGTATTTGTTAAATATTGATTGGAATGAAATTTTTGAAAAGAATATTCGTGACGACTCAATGAAGTTGACAGAAAGTAATAACGTTGAAAAAAGCTGCTGGCAAATACATGTTTAAAGACCTTGCTGTTTTCTCCTGACAGGAATAAACATGAAAACGAAAATGCCGGACTTCTCCAAGAGCGTGCAGACTTTCACGGGTAAAGACAAACAAAAGTAAGTTGTGGTTAGACAGCATTAAGAGCACAGCCGACCTCCATCGTTGGCCAGAACCATTCAACCTGGAAACTGCTAAGAACCATCTGATTGGACCAGCACGGCCTTGGTGTGAAGCCCACTATTTGCAAATGACCGATTGGCCTTCTTTCTGTGATGTTATTCCTTTTCGCGCCAAATATATAAGCGCGCCCTCGTGGCCAACCCTGTAAAATGGTCAGTCATACATGGGCGGTAAAACGAACACCACGTGTCTGCCGACCGATGTATAATAAATTGAACTAACAAAGTTAACCCTTGTGTTTTAATAACGTGGTTAACACCACATGGTGACAGCGGTGTCCACAAAAAAAACTAACAATGTGTTAAGTTTACGAGGATAGAAGTCAGGAGTCAGAGTACACCTAGTATCAACATCCAGCACGGATTGCAGCGATACAGGACACCTCAATGGCCGACAGCGTCGTAATAACGCCTCCCGGCGAATTCGATTTTAACCAGCCTGCAGGATGGAGGCATTGGAGGAAACGGTTCGAAAGATATATATCCGTAAGTGGATTATTGGCCAAAAAAGACAATGAAAAACAAAAAGTTGATATATTAATGTACCTCATGGGTAACGAAGCCGAGGAAATATTCTTACAGTTTAATCTCAAATCAGAGGATGTAACGTATGCTAACGTAATGGAAAAGTTTGATAATCATTTTGAGCCACAACGCAACGTCATTTTTGAACGCTTCAAGTTTAATACGAGAATCCAACATCCAGGAGAGACAATCGACAGTTTTATAACAAGTTTACATAGTCTTGCAGAGCATTGTAACTATGGTAACTTAAAGAAAAACAACAAGACCATCAAAATATTAGAGAGGGAGATCGAGAGGCCGCAATGGGAGAAGAGTGATGGAAAGTTCCCCTTTGATGAGATACATGGAAACTTTGTCCCCTCAGAGGTAAGAAGAATGGTGGAAGAATTTCTAAAAAACAATCAAGCCTACATCGATAGCACAGTTGATGACGTAGTGAACAAGGTGCTTAAGAAAAACTCCGACATCCTGACAAAAGGAAGGCAAACATACTGCCCCTTCACAGGACAAAGCACCACAGCAGCTAAAGCTTATAAGCAAATGTATGACTTTCTTGCATTGAACAGTGGAACTAAATGTATAAGCTGCCTTGAATGGATCCAAGCATATTTCTCCTTTTTGACAAAGAAAAGATAAAACACACATCATGCTATTGGGAACGAAGACGCAGTAACTCTCGATAAGGAAACAAAACAGCGCATCACCATAAAAAGAAGATAAAGAGGAGAAGGGAATTCACAACCAATGGGAAAGAAGAAACCAATTCATTCCTTCCAATGATATCTACAAGGTTTGCATCCTATCTAAAGCACAAAGAAAGAGGGAAAAAAGATAGAAGAGCTATAGCCTCAGCAAACATGATCCTCCGAATGTTCCTACACATAATAGAGGAGTTTCACTTGGAATTGGCTAAACAGATAGAAGGAGCCACCATCTCTATTGGAGGGGAAGAAAAAAAGCAAAAGATAATCAAAAATCTGACTTCTACAGGAATAGCAACTGGTCCCTCTGAAGTGTCTTGCCAAGGGACAGAGGATGCAACAAAATGGAATGAGTGTCTATCACCAAGCACCTTTGCCATAATGCACAAATATTTCTTTGATAAAGACACAAGAATTAAACTCATGCTACCTCTCCCTAGTGAACAAGGATCCCTATTTTCTACAATAGCAGTAGCAGGAAACTTTCTAATGTCAATGAAGGAGATACAACTAGGCCAGGGAGTCATGGCATACAACAAATATGAATATTCTAGGATAGAGTGGACCGAAAGATACATTAATTGTATGAATGAGTTCACAAAAAAATGGTTTCTAGATGCATTACCAAAAATCACAGAAGACACTGAATACATGAAAGCCAGCCCAGGGATGTTAATGGGGATGCTGAATGCAGGATCAACCACGCTAGGGCTATTAGCAGTCAACTACAGAATGGACAAAGAAAGGATGAAAGTTATGACCCTTAGATCAAGTGATGATTCCACCTCAGTGTACCTGGGCGACTCAATGGAATCAGTACAGGAATGTATTGAGCAAAATAGAAGAAATCTGGGATTGTTAGGAATAAACTTGAGCCCCGATAAAACCTTCTTTTTTAGAAAATCACTTTCAATTAAAAGGGACGAAGAGAATAAAGCTAAAACTGCTGAAAATTATAATTCTCGTCATAATGCCAAGGATATGTCTTCCTTACAAGTAGGGGATTCGGTATGGGTAATAGACATTAGAAAGTACGGAAAAATTGTAGAGATTTGCAATGAACCCAGATCATACCAAATTCAAACAGATGTAGGTCTATTTCGTAGAAATAGATGGCACCTTGTATATGCCCCTTATTATTTTAATGACCCGATAGAAACCAGACAAATAACTAATCCAAATATCTATAATAAGGAAACTAATGTAAATCCCAATCAAGATAAGCAAAATAACTTGGAATCAGAGTCTAAGCATGATCTTGATTGCGATATTAAAAATATGTAACAGTGACAGTGATAGCATAAGAGATAGTGGTATCCTTGTTGAGAGTGCGCGGAAGCCAGTGCGTGAGAAACGAATGCCTAAGCATCTTAGTGATTACGTCTTAGAGTAATATTTGTATTTTTTTTAGTTTGCGATATGTCTAGCTCGAAAAAGGGAGATGTGATGTTATTCCTTTTCGCGCCAAATATATAAGCGCGCCCTCGTGGCCAACCCTGTAAAACAGGCAGTCATACATGGGCGGTAAAACGAACACCACGTGTCTGCCGACCGATGTATAATAAATTGAACTAACAAAGTTAACCCTTGTGTTTTAATAACGTGGTTAACACCACACTTTCAAGATTGGTTTTCAACGAAGTTTTGTGCAAATGGAAAATAAGGGCTATATTCAAGAAGAAAGAAAGCAGTTCATCGTACTACCATGAAAAAATCAGATTATGTAAAGCGTTAAATTTAAGTTTCGAAGAGGTAAAAGAGCAGATATTAGTTAGACTTTACCCGAGAACATATTGATGAAGACTAACTTTTTAAAGATGTGATTAATTACGAACGTGTCATCGCACAAGGACAAACTCGATTCCAAGGAATGAACAAGGTCAGCCCTTATGCTTTACCTGCAAGCGGTATGGTCACAGCAGACCTGTCAAAACCGAATCCCCAGAACCGACTCATTCTGTAATGATATGTGAGCAGAAAGATATCGCCCCCTACTATCTCGTTGAAGTTGACTTCAATCATCCTAGTTACATCAATAAAATCAAAGCTTATCTAGACACAGGTAGCCCCGTTAACATAATTAATGTGAAAATTGTACCTGATAGTTATGACAATAATGATCTTGTAATAAATATGAAGGCATTAATAGTGTGAATATGGAAATTCTAGGTATTCTTACCCGCACTGTTTATATATGTAATGTCCCAGTTTGTGTAAAATTCCATGTTGTCCCGGGAAAAAAAAAACCCTAAGTAAGATGTATTTGTTATGTTTGAGTATTTGAGGTTTGTAAGTTGGTACACATGTATAGCTAACATAACATAGAAGCGCTAGCGTAGACGCGCGAATGTGAGCAACGACACATGAGTTAGTACTTGTGTAATGGTATTGTACTCTCCTCCAAATATAATGTAAAGAACCCCTTGGTGTTTTATTGCTTAATACACAACATATTTGGCGACGAGTAGCGGTCTTATTGGTTTTGGGGAAACAGAGTTGTTATCAACGTCAGTAAGAAGTTGGTGAGAAGAAGTTCTAACCGCAATCTTACAGTGAAGTGAAACAAAAGTAATGGCGTTAATTGGAAGCATTGAACCTTTTCAAGGGAGGGCAGAGGAATTTGGAATATATCTTGAAAGAGTGGAGCATTTATTCAAAGTGAATGCCGTCACAGAAGATATGAGGGTGTCGATGTTTGTAACATTGGCAGGAACAAATGTCTATTAAACATTGAAAAATCTGGCTGCTCCAAAGAAGGTAACAGATTTAACATATCTGTAAGTGAAGGACGTATTGTCAAAACATTATTCGGCCCCAGTGTCTCGAGAACTATGAAAATTTGTATTCAACAAATGTAACTAGAAATAGACCAAACTGTAACAGAATACATTGTGGAGCCACGAAAATTAGCGACGACATGTAAGTTCCAATCATTCCTAGATGATGCATTAAGAGACAGATTTGTGTGTGGGCTGCGATCTGAAAGTATGCAGAAGAGGTTGCTGTTGTAAGAAAAGTTAACCTTCACCGAGGCATGTCAGTCGGCTCTGGCAGTGGAACTCGCTGAAAAGCAAGTAAAGATTCTCAGTGATACGAGTAATAATAATGTAAACTATGTAAATAAGCACCACACGTACTCAAAAGTATCCAAATCGGGAACCAAACAAGCCGAACCACGAAAACATGGTGGGAATTGCAACAAGTGTGGAAGGAGCCATCCCAAGGAGAAATGTCCTGCAGCCAAATGGAGGTGCTACGGAATGTTAAAGTTGGGACATGTTAAGCAATTATGTCCACGAAGAAATCCACAACCGTAGGTGCTGTCGAAGAAGGGGTAGCGCAATCAACGAGTGAAACGGCTGTACATACCGAAGTAAATAATGATCTTTTTAATTTAAATAATGTAGGAAATTCTAGGCTGTCACCTCATCACATTATTCTTACAGGTAAATTATCATGTAATACCCTTTGAAGTTGAAAAATTCAATGTATCATTCCAGTGGTAGATAACTATTTAAATTGTGACAAGCCCCCGACACTAAACACAGAATTTGAAACAAATATTAGATTTGTGAATAATCACGAATCATTTCATTTTGGAGTCAGGCGGCTGTCGCAAATAGAGAGAAATGAAATTACGAGAAATTATTGATGATTTTTAAAATATCCAAGGAATCATTAGGGAGAGCAACTTATCCTATACCGGCGATCCTAGATTATGGATAGATTACAGAGACAGTTAAATAAACTACTCTTATTAAAGATAGGTACCCTTTGCCGCTAATTGATGATTAATTAGAAAATTTTAAAAAAAAAATATTCACAAAATTTAGATTTGCAAAGCGCCTTTCATTACGTCAAGTTAACAGAAAGTTCATGGTAAATACACTTCATTTGTCACTTAATGTGTCATCTTTTACATATTAAGGTTTTGTATTAGAATCATCGTATACATGCCTTATTGTATGTCTCGAGGAAGGAAACATACATCAATTCAAATTGCAAGCGTTGGGCTAGAAGATAGCAGTTCTGGTATGTTCATATACCCCGTTTGACACTTTCGTTTTTCACATTATTCTGTAACACAACTGAATGATAAAATGAACCATTTCAACAAATATTCACATAAAATTAATGCATTTAAAATAATTAGGCTTAAATCCAATTCCTTTTGCAGATATAAGATTGAAAATTATGTAAACTTGATGGTTTTACAGGCTTTATCTTCCTATTGTGGTCATCTTACTAACAATAAAAAATGATGCATTAATTGTGATTTGGAAGTACTATTCGCAGAGCATTATTAAGTAAAATAAGAAGTATGAGATCGCCTTATGAGCTATTTCTTACAAAAAAACAGAAAATAAGAGATGTGAAAACCAAAATTTCGCATAAATGCAGTCTTGTCATTGGAATTTTGCCACATTCAAAGATGGCGCACAGCTGTCTAGCGGACCGTTTTTTTAAGTACACAGGGCGCGTTTCAGTGCTTTATAGAGTTCGTTGGTTTAGACAAAGTTATTGAATTAATATCGCGAACGTACAGGTTCCCCAAATTACAAGACAAAGTTAAATCTTATATTGATAACTGTATGAAGTGTATTGTGCATTCTAAACTTTGTGGTAAGCAAGAAGGCACTTTATCCAATATTCCAAAGGGCGATGGGAGTTTCGTCGATTTGCACAGAGACCACTTAGGTCCATTTGAGACCACTCCTAGGAAACACAAATACATTTTTCAGGTCATAGTGTTGGCAACCCTGCAGCTAACTAACGGTAGCGATGCGCGGGAGTAGATATAAGAGTCGTATATAGAACTATGTAATTAATAAGTGTCCTATTGTGCAGTATAGTTTTATTATATATTCGTTACATACTTCTATGTGTAGTTTGTTTGAGACCCAAGAACATAAAGACAACAATAGACAGTTTTTTCAAATTTATTAAACTGTTTCCTTGCAAAATAACCAAGAATTAAGAATTATATCTGTATAATATATGTATTATGTCATTGTATGTATCATGTGATGTATGTATATTGAACAGTGACGTCGTCAGCAGCAATACGTTAGCGCCATTATGTTGTATTGTGCATTGTACACTGAATAAAGTTTAGTTAATAACAGCTTGTGTAGTTATTCTTGAATAATCCCAATATACCTGCTGACGGTATATTATACAATATCCGATCGCGGTTCCGGCTTTAGTAGTAAAGAATTTGTACAGGAACGTGACATTTAACATATTAAAGTGGCAACTGCTACTCCTAAAGCAAATGGTCAAGTAGAAAGGTGCAATAGAGATATAGTACCCATGTTTGCAAAACTCTGCCCTAGTATAAACCAATAGGACATTATAATCGATCAGGTCGGATTTGCCTTAAATAATACTCGCAATGGATCCACAGGTAAATCCCCTAGCATGTTAACTTTCGGTATCGAGCAGCACGGACGTATTAATGACGCCATAAGACCCTTTTTAGAAGAAGTGAATAGTCAGAACCGTGATTTAGTGTCGATAAGACAGGAAGTAACCTTAAAAATGATCAAGGAACAAGAATACAATAAGAGAAGATATGACCAAAAACACAAACAAATGTTTGTGATTTTGTTATGATCCTAAACACAGATTTAACCTCTGGAGTAAACGAAAAAATGTTTCCTAAATATAGAGGCCTCTATAAGATCGGTAAGATATAAGGAAATGACCAATATCTCATTTCTGATATTGAAAAATTTCAGTTAACTCGTATGTCATTTTTTGGTATATATGAGAGCAACAGAATGAGACGTTGGCTCGATCAGTGTGTGAGCAAATTAGATCTAAACAGTGATTTATGCATCCGGAATAAATAATATTTGTATTTTTATTATTTATTTTGTTGTTTGTTACAGACATAGATTAAGTGCATAATAAAAAAAAAAGGCGATCGAGGTGATTTCCGTCAGGTTAGCCGAAATGTAGACTTTTATTTTAAATTTTTGGCGTATTGTAAAAATGGCAAAAATACCGTTATTAAACGTACTTTTACGGGTTCCACAACTCTAAAATGTATTCCGATAAAAATTATGAAAATGAAAATGATGTTTCTGATATAATATCATTATGTAATACACATAACGAGCCGCATCGAGATTCGGGTGGTTATTTGAGATGAGTATGGGTCAGGCCAAGCCCCCACGACCTAATTGGGTGGGATGATCAGCTTGGGTCGGTGGAATTGGAGAAATGTAACTGAAAGTATAGATTGGGCGGTGGTCCTAGGTGGCCGTGAATCGCGTTTTTCGGTGGTTGGAATTTTTTTTTGCAATTTAATGTGTCTAGCCATAATAATAAACCAATATCATATTACAGTTTAACTTTTCAAGAACGGTAGATTAGCTAAAAGGTTATTAAAAAAAATAAGTTTCAATTAAAGCCATTAGGGGAGGGGACAAGATGGGGCCACGAGGCTCGATGGGGACATCGTCTTATCTATAAAACGGCAGTAAGCATCTGTCAAATAATAGCAGTCCTAATATTGACAAATGCTGTTTTATGTTTGTTGCAATGTAGGAAACTTTACTAGTCGTAATATCAAAGTTATTGCCGTTTGTGCGTGAACTTTGCTATTTCCAGAATTTCGTTATTATTTTGATGGTGAGTTCAACGGCCAGTATCGGAAGCATAAGTAATTATTAAAAAGTTATTACAAAATACAAATATAAATAAATATTATTACAAAAAAGTGTAGTTGTAAATTATTTACAACTACACTTTTTTGTGCTTATTAATTGACATGTATTGCATGTATTTTATATAGTGTGTTATTTGTTTATTTCAAATATTTAATATGTTATTATAACATAACCAGAAAACGTCCCAAAGGGGCAAGATGGGGCTATTGGTATGGGGTAATATGGGGACATCATTATCTCACTCTTCCGTCTGATCCGTTATGCCTAGATATGCCATTATAAGAGAAGAATATATAAAGAAGAAAACAATAGATTAAGAAGCCGAATTTTGCAAGGAAAGCAAAGAGATAGATTTTTAGAAAATGTCAAGAAAATAATCAAGTCTTCTCTGTTGAAGAAGATGACGCTCAATGTTAGTATTGTAAGGGGAAGTATTGATACAATGTCATCGATGGCGAGGTTGGGTACATGGAGGCTGTCGAATAACGTGGATGAGTTCGTCTTCTATTGTCTCAACTGAAGATTAAGTTGAATATTCTTATCGTTATTGTATTTTTTTTAATTTAAGTAGTTCCGCTTTAAAGAGTTTAAGCTTTGTTCTTGCATGTTTTTAAGAATATTTTAAGAATCTATTTTTTTTTTTACCTATTACCTATGGTACGACCCATTCTTAACTCACCTGGAACCCATCTTGCCCCATGGTGGGGCAAGATGGTATTCACACATTTCTTTCAAAATTTTCTCACACCGTGAAGAGTACCCATCGAAAAATTGAAATCATCCATCAGCAGATAAATCTTTAAAGATTACAACAACCGTACTTAGAACCTTGTACATCAATTTGCAATCCTGATGCAGTGTTCTAAAGCTTAATGTTCCCATCTTGCCCCACCTTCCCCTACTAACGAAAAATAGAAAAAAATAATTTTTAATATTCGAAGATTGATTGCGATTTTGGGCGACTTTTATTCTCGCAGATTGCGCCGTTGCTTTGACAAATCTGGTCATACTGGTTACAGTTGCAGCTTGTACGGTCAATTTGTGCGCTGTTCAGTTCGACAACTGGTTACACATCATAAAAAACAACACCACCACCATTACAAAAAAAAACGGTTGAGTTTCACGAGTTTGGCGTACGTACGTGCATTCTCATAAGAAAATATTGGTGTAATTTTCAATGAATTTGTGCGAATAATTTTCAACAACCTATACGAACTTTTAGACAATTAAAAGCAGTGCAACACATCATTATACTTATGCACTTAAGTATATCATTCTAAATTTTGAATAAATGTATACAACATAATTTTGGTCCTTCGAATCGAGTCGGATAAGAAACAAGTGGAAAACATTCAAGAGAGCCCGCCAGGAAAATTTGCAGCAAGTAAGTGAATCTCATTCATTCATCTTTTAGTTAGTGACCTTCCATCCATCACACGCATAAATTCGCTTTACACGTTACAAACAGTTGTACACATGAGTGAAACGGAGCAACTTGCCGCCATTACAGCGGCATCAAACAAAAACGATTTACGTTCTTTAAAACACAAGAGAAGTGTCATAAAAGGTCACATTACACGATTCAAAACGTTCTTGTCAAGTTTTGATAGCAGTCAGATTACCCAGAATGATAAAAATCAGATAAAAGTCAGGAAAATTAAATTTGGGGTTATTTACGAACAATTTCAGGAAACACAAACTAGTATCGATTTGCTAACGGGCGTAACCGATAAAAAAGAGAAGGATGAATTTAAATCTTCCTATTTTAACACACTGGCGCTTGCGAAAAGCTATATAACTGAACACAGCAATACAGTAATTCAAGTAAAAAATCAAACTCATAACGATGATATTAAATTTCCAACATTGAATTTACCTACTTTCAATGGCTCCTATGAGAATTGGCTTTTATTTTGTGATATGTTCGAAGTTCGAAGCAATAATTAATCAGAACGCAAAATTAAGTAATGTACGCAAATCTCAATACTTACTGTAGTAATATATCCTTATCAGGTTGGTAGTATAATATGTTTATAATGCGGTTGGCAACGAAATAAAGGATAGTAGCTTTGTGACACTAGACGAGTGTGTATCATTTTATAATATTTCCCATATCCGTACTATTACACTTACAAGCTTCATTACAATGTAGTTAGATCTTTAGAAATTTCAAATAATACCCACGAAGTTGCTTGGAATTTATTAAGAAAAAGGTACGGTAACAAAAAATTAATGATTTCAACTCGTATAAAAGCCATATTTAATATTACTGAAGTCACAAAAGAATCCCATGTAACGTTGAGAAATATATGTAATTTATTACAAAAACATTTGCGAGCTTTAGAAATGTTAAAGCAACCGGTCATGATGTGGCATTTAATCCTCTACCATATTTTGTCAACAAAATTAGATTATAATACTAATAAAGTGGAAAACTCTAATTTAAAAAAAAAGTGAAGATGATATGCCAAGAACTAATTACATTTTTACACAACGCCGCCGCTTATTAGAAACTATTCAAAAGACAACAACTGAGAAAACAAAAATAATTACAAAAAATCAATATGCAAAAATTAAATCCGAACGATCAACAGCATTTATCGCTACAATGGAACAATGTAATTTGTGCAAAGAAAATCATGCAATATACTTGTAACACATTTTTGGACATATCTGCAGTAGATAGAATTGAATAGAGTAAGTGATACAGTTGTTGGCCTCACTACAGTGATTGGTCAGGCTTGTATAAAATTGAATTTATGAAGGATCTCGGCTATTCATAAAATATTTCGAATCAACTGCTGTATGTTGGCAATATTACTTAATTTAAATTCAAAGTTACATGCTGTTAGGTCAGCAAAAGATTGTTTTTTGAGGGTCTCATTTCATCAGTAAACAGGTAAAATCTTACAAATTTCACAAGGATTGCATGCTAGTTTATGTGGCATAAGGCAATTCTGGCTTTGAATTTAGACAGAAATATGTATGGATATCAAATTAAAGTTAATTGTTGATCATTTGTTAGGTTAGGAGAATAGGCGGAATTTGGTATGCTAATAATGCCTTAAAAATTACACATATAATTGGCCGCCGGCTGATAACTACAGTAAAATAAAGAATAATCTGCTTTTTCAAATCCTATCACTGAGACTATTGTAAGATAAACATACCCATCTTTAATACAAGCATATGGACGCACCCACATCTAACATGACAATGTACAAACCTAGTATGTAAGATGTTCATGTTTCATGTCACTACTACTTCTTGTTGTACTATTGCTATTACATTTGTAATAAAATTGTATCTTTATTGAAACAATAAAGAATGTTTAAACAGAGACTATATTCATATCCATTATTTTCAAATTAACTTTAACTAAGCTCAAACAGTAGTTAGCCGGGGGTCAATGACTACATTCGATTGTGGCCAATCACTATCGCGATTTGATTTTTGTTTAGCTCACCAGCTAACAGCAAAGACAACATGCCAAAAATTTCTGAAGGTGCCCCTTATCGAAAAAAAAATACAAAAAAGATACGCATCTCTGTGACTCATTCCATTTTCGATGGACTGCAAAGCTATACCACATTCCTCGGGCCACTTTTCAATTCCGATCCAGTAAAAAAAATCAACAATAAAGTTTCTTTTGAACCTAAACCAATATTGACTTTGGAAGAGGAGGAATTACTGGAAAACTGGATTTTAGCTTCACATAAGGAAGGGTTTCCTAGTAGAATGGAGAACATACAAACATCTGTAAAGTATTTCCTCGACTCAACACCTAGAAAAAATCCATTTAAAGATAACCTTCCGGGAAGAGGATGGTATCAAGCCTTTCTGAAATGTTACTCCAATGTAACGCTAAGAACCTGAAGGAATTACAGCAGCCAGCTCAGTTGTAGCTGATGCAGATATTAGAAATTGATTTCCAGTGTAGATTATTTAAAGGAAAAACAATTAACAGTTATCCTTGAAGATCCAAGTAGGATATACAATGCAGACGAAACTTTTTTTTTGGCCTTGTCCAAATAATAAAAAAGTTCTTGCTCCGAAGGGAACAAAAAACGTATACGAAATACAACATCATCCTAAGAATAATATGTTGATGTTCACATTTTCAACTCGTGGTGATGTAACTCTTCCTATGATTATCTATGCCTATAAAAGCTTACCACCTGAAATTGTAAAGTCAGTACCAGATACATATGGAATTGGATGCAGTGACAACTATTTTATAAGTACATACGAAATGTTTTCTATCATTCCCTAAAAAAGAGTAACATAAAATTTCCAATATTGTTGTTTGTTGACGGTCATAGTATCCATTTGAGTAGACAAACCACAGAGGCAGAGAAGAGTTATCATTCGAGCAAGTTAGAATTGATCGCAATAGTTTGGGCGGTAGATAGATTAAGAACCTTTTTGATCAATATAAACTTCACTGTAGTAACCGATTGCTGAGCCTTAATTTATTTAAACACAATGAAAACTAAGAACCCTCAAGTTATTAGATGGTACAGCTTGTTGAGCGAATTTGATTTTAATATAAAGTATAAACCGGGAGAACAATTAATGCATGCAGATGCATTGAGTAGAGCTCCAGTAGAGGTTGGTAACCAGGACGAAGACAGCTTGATAGATAGAGCAACCGTATTTTCGATTACGAGTCCAGAAGACGAATTAGTATTATTCCAATATTCAGATGAAAGATTGAGACGGAAAATCGAATTGTTACGAAAGCCTGAGCTAATAGCGCCAGAGCAATCGGAAGTTAAAGATTATGAGTTGAAGCAGGGATATTATACAAGGTGAAAGGAGATAGAGTAGTGTACGCAGTACCAAATGCCATGAGGAAAAGTTTGACGATTAAATACCATGACTTGCAAGGACACATCGGAGTTGAGAAAACTGTAAGGAAGATGAGCTCGTTTTATCATTTTCCGAGAATGCATGCTTATGTGAGAAACCATATAAGAATATGTTTGCCATGTATTTTAAACAAGGGAAAGTATGGTAAGGGGGAAGGCGAATTACATCCTATTTCTCCAGGGTGCAGGCTTTTTGCTATGATTCACTTGGATCATCTAGGACCCTTCGTTACGAGCACCAGAGGAAACAAACATCTCCTAGTTATGGTGGATAATTTGACCAAGTTCGTGAGATTGGAGCCAGTGAGATCCACGGATGCGAAGGCAGTAGTGAGCAAACTAGAAGACCTTGTAAACGATGTAGGTGCCCCCGAGAGAATCATTAGTGACAGAGGCAGGAGTTTTACATCACAGTTGTTCGCAGCGTTCTGTGAGAAACAAGGTATTAGACATACTCTGAATTCACCTTGACATGCTCAAGCCAACGGCCAGGTAGAGCGGTACATCGTAGCATTATTCCATTGATACAGATGACAATCAAGAATCCGGATTACAAGGATTGGGACAAGAGCATTAAACGAGTGCAGAGAGACTTAAACACGTATTAATAGTAAGACGACAGGAAAAGCCCCTTTTGAGTTATTATATGGTTACATTCCACGATTTGATGATGGACCATTGAGACAGTTAACACTCGAAGCCGAAACATACATCCCACCAAGAGAACTGCAAGAAACCGCATCATTCCGAATTAAAGAGGAACAAAAGAAATATAAAAAAGTCTACGATAGGAAGAGGTGTACCAATGTGCATTATAGTGTAGGTGACATAGTAAACATGAAAACAGCCCCAACGACCACTGGCGAGTCAACGAAACTGCAACCGAAATATCGAGGTCCATTAGTTGTGACTGAAGTACTCCCAGGCGACACCTATCGAGTGACGGATTTGAGATCCAAAGACAACAACCGAACATATGCCAGCACTGCCCATGTTAGTCAGCTGAAATTGTGGAAGAATACGACAGAAGAAGAAGACGATACCGAAGAGAAGACGGAAGATGAAGACGATACCGAAGAGAAGACGGAAGATGAAGACGATACCGAAGAGAAGACCCCAGGAGAAGAAGGCAGTAAAGAAGAAGACTCGGAAGAAACGAAGGAACCTGAAATAGAAGACCCAGAGGTCTCAACGCACTGTAGCCAACCAAGGGAAAACTAAACGAATGAAAAGAATACCTAGTTACCTTAAAAACTACCATCTCGAGGACGAGATCAATTCCAGGATGGCCGAATGTTAGGAGAATTGATCCGTAGAACTTGTATGTTTTAGATGTTTTGTCGTTGATATTTTTGTAATGTAAGTTGGTAGACGAATAATAATGGTGATATAGAATAGAGTTGTTGTAACCTAAGGGAATTAAACGATATATATATTAAAAGTGTGCGTTTGATATTAGTTAGGTATATTAGAGAGGTATATACACATTATACAACATAGGCAAGTGAATTCAATTTATTTTATATGATCTATATTTTATAGAGTATACTTACAAGAATTTCAACAGCAACAGTATATCGGGTAATTAAAGAGTATAAAAACTCTGGAAAATGTGCGGATCCTAAAAAGATTACTGGTAGGCCTTCTTTACTGAAATCCTTTGATGAGACTGTGAAATATGACAAATAGTTCACAATATTTTTCGGCAAAATGAATCTCCGACATTAGATAAGGTGCTGATGCAAGTAAAAAATAACGAAGATTTGCCAAACATGAGTCGATCAACATTGTATTTGCTAATGAAGCAAATGAACTTTAAGTGAGAATTATTTATTATATACAAATACATGTATATAATTGTGCTATGTCCTCTAGATACTTAAGAAGGAGCAGAAACAGTATTTAGACCGAAAGAAATGATGTTGTAAGATGGAGGCGACAATATCTCAGAGTTATTTTACAATATAGAGCTCAGGGCAGATCAATTTTCTATTTGGATGAAACTTGGGCGAATGAGGGTCATACAGTACAGAAAGTGTGGACTGACACAAGTATTCACAGTCGTAGACAAGCCTTTATCGACGGGCTTACAACTGGATTAAAAAATGCAGCTGGAAAAAAACGTCGTCCTATTTTGTTACACATTGGAAATTGTAATGGCTTGGTTAAACACGGCTTATTATTGTTTTAAGGAAAGAAAACCACTGATTACCACGACAAAATGAATGCTACTGTTTTCGAAGAATGGTTCTCTCGAATATTAAACTATTTACCTGACAATGCTGTTAAGTTTTAGATAATGCATCCTATCATAGTCGAAAAATTGCAAAGCCACCATCATCATCATGAAGAAAGGTGGATATTCAAAATTGGTTAACAAGCAAGGAAATACAGTATGATGAGGATATGGTCAGAGTTGAACTGTTAAGCTTGGTTAAAATTCATAAGAATTTTATGTCAAAATGACGGAAATCTTCTTTTTGGTTTAAATCGCTCAGGATTTTAGAAAATGAAATAAAATTATATATGTGTAGATCTGAAAGTAATCCTCAAGATGTATAGTACAATAATAATAATATTTATTCCTTTCAGACATACAAAATAATATATAATAACAATAAATCAAAGAAAATAATAAGAAAAGCCAGATAGCAAGAATGCTAATAAAACTAGTATTTCGTATTCCTATGAATAAAGAAAGGAGTGATAAAAAAGAAATAATAAATTGGTCGTGCATTAATTCATATGTTATATACTTCTGGCCAAATCAATGAAAATTTGAAATAAGGCTAGAGCAAGGGCACTCTACCAAGGTGATTTAGTCTTTTCGGCATTTCTGTTCATAATATAGATGTATCTATTTAATGCCAATAAATTGATAATTATTATTATTAATAATAATAATTATAATTCCTATGTTATTGATGAACTGGCAAAATCACAAAATAAGACTGTATTACGATTACCTCCTTACCTTTAAATTATTTGAGGTGAGATAATTATTACTTGACGCCTTGGGAAATGTAACTGCTACTACTTGGTAAAAATGCATAAACCATGTTATGAAAGAAGAATCTCGTATGAAAGATCTTGATGGAGTTATTGACGATGTAATAGAACCATTCATCATTAGAGTTGGAGAGGATAGTGACAGTGAAGATTTTGATTGTAGTTCGATATCATCATCATAATTTAGAGTTATATGAATTTATTTCTAATAGTTATGAGCAGCTCATAAGTTCATGATAAATATTTTTATTACATTTGCATTTCTGTAAATAAATATTTGAATGTAATTTTTGCAGAACCTGTAAGTGTACAATAAATGTATTATGATTGTATATTTTGTAATAAATAAATATTATGTATCTTACCTATCCTCCGTTTACACTTTCTAATATTTATTTAAATTCTTTCCTCTTCTGTCATCCTATATAAATTTCTGTCGCTGATTTCTGTATACTCTAAACGAAATTCTTTAATATCTATATATGAAGTACTGGATATTTCACAAGAGTATTTACCACATAGTAAAACGGATTTTACATTACTTCAAAATAACCATAAAGACTATTTCTTGTTTAAAGATTTGAAAGCATTAGCACATATTTTAAATTTAATATCAGAAAATAAACTTCAGTCTAAGCATAACTCTATACTTAATATACATATACGTATCACAGATGCAAAAATTATTTGAATTTTGCCGCGTACAATTTGCTTTCAAGATTTTCGTGCGTGTGATTTGGGCCTGGGGTATGTTCAGAAATTCTTCGCTCTACTTTAAAAATAGACTATAGCGCAGACCAGGTATTTGACATTGAAAACATCCCAATTGTAATAGAGGATTAAAATATTGATTACAATTGCCAAATGCCCAGTAGCTCGACGACCAACAACGAGGAAGCCATCCTAAATTCATCGTCCTCAGCGATTTTATAATTTGGCCCCAAACTCCCGAGAGAAAGGGAAAACGTGAATCAGAAAAGTTGCCATTTGTACTAACTTCATTGGTCAGAAAAGAAGCAATAAAGAAGAAAATAGTTTTAAAAAGGCAAGTTAAAGCAGAAAAAGAAAAACGTAAAACTGAAAGAGACTTAATAGGAAGCAAATGAAGCAAGAACTTAAAAAGTAAATTCTAAGACACGAGTAAGAAAAAGAAAACCTGCAATAGTTACAAATTACACCAACGATATAGCCAGATACATTACAAATAATAATGACGACTTAATCTACACTTTACCTAAAAAGGACTGCCAATATGAACCTGAACTTTCTGAAAACATTATTGTAGTGTCGGAAGAAAATAAAAGGCGACTATTTACAGGTTTGGCCATTATCAAACCGTCTACTCCTAATCCGTTTCAGAACAAAACTATTTACTCTGGACTATGTTTTACGTGCGTGCACAATATAACTCGAAGCCAATTTGGGATGAAATGTGCAGATTGCACAAGAACATATCATGTAAAAAATCAGATGAAAGCCTTTGGGGTGAAGCAATTTATGTGTAATATTTGTTTTGATAAGCTTTCATTAATTAAAAATGCAGTTACTCACATCTTTGCGATATGATGAAAATAATGTTTACGATGACGCAGCAAAATATGCAACTAATCAAATCATGCAAAATCAACCCAAAAGTTTCAATGTGATGCCTGATGTGATTTCTTTGGCGACAAAGGGCAGGTAGAAGCCAAAACTTGGCTGAAAGCATTGCAAAATACAGCACAGATGCATGAGTAGCCACATTCTTTCATTATTGAAAAGGTTAAGGCACACCTTAAGGGAGTAGCAAAACACTGACTAGAAAGCAGGCCCGACATATAAAGTTGGCAGCAATTTAAAACAGCATTTGATAAGACATTTCTAAAATCCACCAACTCATTTGAACAGTGGAAGACACTGCAGAATAGTATTCAAGATATACATGACCCACTTGGCAAGTAATGTTGCAGACATCCCAGTAATATTACATTATTTACTAGACAGCCATGTTAAACAAAAACATGTTACTGAAATTTTGCAGCAACATTAAATATTGATAGAAATATTGCAGGCCATTACAGTAACATTTCAAAAGAATCAGGAAACAAATATCGCAAAAACAAAGACTTTGTTGTCAGAAATGTTGAGGTAAAATTTAGTTGTAACATTGCCGTATTTACAAAGTGAATTATTACAAGAAATGTTACAACATTTGCCCTTGTAACAACATACATATTTACATTTTATAAGGTGTAAGATAGGTACGCATGTTTCTGCGAATTTAGAATTTTGTTAATACAAACCTAACGGAGCAAATTTGCTCCATAAAGTAAATAATGGTAATGACATTTTTTGTAGCCTATAATAATCATGTTAGTGGAGTCGTGGTTGCGCACTGCGTACTTGCAAAAATTAGTATCGCTTGCCATCACAAGTCTTTACGTACCGCGCATACACGAGTTGGCATGTACCCCCTCTTTCACGTTATACGCTAATCGTGACTGGACAGGATGCAGTGTTGCCGTTTCAGTACATTTGTATCAAATTTAGTACTTTTCAGTAATTTTATTAGTATATTTAAATGTATATGTAACCTTTTTGAAAAAGTGCCATTATTACAAATTATTAGGTTTGCTTCAGATAGTGCTTCTGTTATGGTAGGGGATTTAAATGGTGTATCCACTAAATTAAAACGTATTTTACCTAATTTGTTTGTAATAAAATGCATGCTACATTCCCTACACTTGTGTGCATCGAAAGCATGTTCAAGGCTACCAGAAGATACAGAAAAACTAGCAAAAGATATTCATAATTACTTTGCTCATAGTGCTAAGCGAAAAAAGGAATTCATTGAATTTCAACATTTTATTGATGTTTCTCCTCATACATTGTTACGACCATCCCAAACACGATGGCTATCACTACAACTGGTTGTTGATAGGATTGTTGAGCAATGGCCTGTCTTAACATTACTTTTTCAAAGTGAGTGTTTTATTACAAATGTGCCCGAGGGTCAAATTATACCTACAAATTTAAAAATTATTGTCTCATTACCAAATAGTAGTGCGGCTGCTGAGCGCTTTTTTTCAACTTTAACATTGATAAAAACTAAGTACAGAAATTTATTGAATATTGAAACCATAAATGGTTTAATGATGTGTAAGTGTATTACTGAATGCTTTAAATGGATCCCTCCAAAAGAATTAATACAGCATTGTTACTAATACATATTTTTATATAATAATAAATATTTTAAAACAATCATTTTTGATTTATTTGTCCCAAATATTGCACCTCGTAGTCTGATTTTCGAAAGCTTGCACATTTTATTATTGAAAAATGCGTAATATTGTTGCTAAATATTTACAGTCAAACAGTATTTGATAAATTGTTTACAATTTTTTAAGTTTCCCGCTCTTTTTCTAGATTTATTTTTTTGTACAATTCAGGACTATTGTGCTAGGACAGTTGGTACATCTAAAAACTTCTGAGCGGCAACGCTGATAGGATGTGGACAAGACCACATTGGGACGGTGCGCTGCCATTGTTTTAATGGGTACAAATTCACGTCAAAATGAATCAACATTATCAGGTAAGTTTTATTCGTAATGCTAAAGTAGATATATGTTGATCCCAATTAGAAATTCATCGAAGATCTTTAAGATAGATATATATTTTGTATCATAACCTATATATGTTAAAATACAACCTACTAGTTGTACTAGAAGGATGAGAAATGAGTAGATAATAGAATTAAAAATAATGTGGACATTGTCATTCTTAGAATTCATAGTAATTCTTGATCAAATGCAAAGTTTACAGTTATTATAAACCCTACAATTATAGACAGTGTTATATATAAAACATGCAGCTTATCCTTAATTTTTATATAAATAAAATAGTTTTTCTGATCTCTATTTTTGATAAGTGTGTCTTTTTTTTTAATTTCAGAGGGAAATAGAATAAATGAAGATCACAGCTTGCAGAATACAAAATAAATGTCATGGAATGATTTTCTTATGCAAAATTAAGATTTGATAGAAAAACCGCAAAATGTTCAAAGGAATAAAATGCATTCAGGACGTTTTGTTCAAGTGTTGTGAGTTTTTGTTTAGATTTTATTTATATTAAATTATGTGCCCCATAATTTGTTTCCAATAGTGAAGTTTATTAAAATGGAAAATAATGTACCTTTCTTTTTAATCAATAAATGCACAAATTTATTGGACACTAAACAACCATATTGTGTAGATGTAAGTTTTGATAACATTTGCGTTAAAGCCATTGAAAATAGTGGAAGTTCAATCTGGTTGATTAAGCTAGGAAATATTGATAATTTGAACCATTAGAACCTAATGAAAATAACTTTGAAGGAATCAATAAATCTAAATTAGTAATATTAGGTAAAGTAAAACTAGATGTATTAGTTTGTAAAATGAAATGTAATATTTCAACTATGAATGTTTATCAGGTAGGAATTTTATATGTGATACCAATAGATATATCCTTTATCAATGATACAATTATGATAAAACAGATTCATGATATTGATGCTAGTAATGTAGACGACAATGTTACTAACGATCCTATCTTAATTGAAGTAGGCAAATTGGTGAATAGAAATACAGATTTAAGTTTTGGACTTAATGTAAACCCAGAAATTGTTTGCCAAGTTAGTAACCTTTTATATGATTATTCAAAATAGACCAAAATCACCTAAACCCTCTCTCCCCTATAAGATGACAATTGACTTGAAACTAATCATAACGCTTTCTATTATAAACCTAAAAGAAGTCATTTGCAGAAAGACAGGCGGTATGCAAAATTGTTGAGGATTTAGGAAATATAGTTATTAACAGCGATTCTCCATACAGTTCTCTAGTTGTTTTAGTCAAGGAGAAAAATTCTGATGAGCACCGAATGTGTGTTGATTTGAGACAGCTGAACAAGGTAACCGTTAAAGATAGATATCCACTACCAGTCATCGAAGACCAATTGCAGTATCTTAGAGAAAAGAAGTGGTATACATACCTAGATTTCAAGAATGCATTTCACCAAGTGGCGATAGATGAAAGGATAAGGCGTGAACAAGACTATGTAAGAAGTATTTTGATATGAATCACAAGCATCCAAGGAGATATCAAGAAGGTGATTGGGTGATGACAGTTAATGTGGACACTAGCCCAGAAAACAAAAAGTTGATACCGAAATACAGAGCTTCTGTAAACTGGAACTGGAAACTTATCAACATTATTAGGAGTGCCATTTATTACTAAAATTAATTAATTATAATTATAATTATTTATTTAATCACATCGATGTATGTTTAAAAGATTCAAATCCTCAAAATAGATTATGCATTCTAATATTTGATGGAATGGCAATTAAAGAAGATGTATGGTATGATAAGAAAGCAGATGCTATAATTGGCTTTGAAGATTTTGGAAATCAAAGAAGAGAAAACAAAATAGCAAACCATGCATTAGTATTTATGGCACAAGGTTGTCGTAAAAACTGGAAACAACCAGTGGCATACTACTTTAGCAGTGGACCAGTGACAGCAGAGAAACTGCAAGTGGCATTTTATGAAGTATTACATGCTATGGCAGTGGCAAATTTACAAGTTGTGGCAACAGTTTGTGATATGGGTATTGCAAATGTGAAAATGCTAAAAAAAAAAAATATTGGCTCAACAGTGCAACAGTCTATATCCATGGCAATAAAAAAATATTTAATATTTTTGATGTATGCCACCTCTTGAAGTGTACTAGAAATTTGTTTCTAAAACACAATACTGAAATACCCGTAAAAGTTGCTGATGAATATGTAACTATTCAGATGGTCCGACCTAAAAACTGCCTATGATGTTGACAAAAGTACAGCATCTCCTTTCCGTTGCATGTACAAACTAACAAGATGCTCACATGAACCCTCTAAGGCAGCAAACAATGAGGGTCAAATTAGCAGCCCAAGTGTTGAGCCACACTGTTGCAGCATTTACTTACACGTTAATAGGACAAAGTCAGTTATATTTAGAAATACACGTACAGAATATGTCTTATATAACATAATTTTGGCGGGCTTAAGAGACCTCCATCTCAAATCGTTTGGCTTCATGCTCTAAGAGCTATGATCATGTTATGGCAAGAGATGCAGAACCAGCTGGATGATTTATGACCCCGCATATTTAATCAAGACGCAATAGAAAATTTATTTGGGTAACATAAGAAGCGGATGTGGATCCAATGATAACCCAACAGTCTATAGTTTTGTCACTTCATTGAAAACACAGATAATTAACGGTTTGGCAAAGCAAGGATTAGAGGGTACATATTGTGAGGATGATGACGCATCTCTTCTAACCAATTTAAGAATATTTGTGGAGCAATCTCAAGACATTTCAACAACACAGGAAAATATTGCGGACATAACACACACCAGTACGGAAGTGGAATTAACCAACATAGACAATTTGTCTATTGCTTATGTCAGTGGTTACATTAAGACACGAATTTTAAGAACATTGCTTGTGAGAATTGTTCTAAAATATTGAAAGGCGACAAGGAAGACATCTCCAAATCAATTTATATATTTTAAAGAATATTCTGAGGTAGATCATTTATTTTATCCATCAGAAAATATTGTACGGACAGTTGGTAGTGTGCTAGAACAAAAACTACCATGACTATGTACTCAATATAAAATAAAAAACGTTATAGTATCGACACTAAATAATTTGGATTTATCATGGCTCTTATGCCAAGAGCACTTCGACTACATAAAAAATTCTATTATTGAAGACGTATGCCAAATTGGAATACCATGGTACTGTAAACGGATTGCTAGACTCATAAAAAGTAATAAACGAAATAGAAGGAAAAAAATTAAAAAGTTGACCATGAATAAATAAGAAATAGCATACCAATTCTATTATCTATATAATTTTAGTGACTTTTATTATAAATATTGTATAAACCTTTCTGTTTCTTGTTTGTGCAATTGTTTTAATTTAACATAAAAAAAATTAATATAAATTCTGTAATCTAATACATTTTTATTTGTAGATTTTAAAGTATGTTAATTATATAGTATTATTGTATGTGTATATTGTGTTCTCTTTTTAAATACAACAAATTTAGAAAGGTCGCTGTTTCTTTCTTATTCCTTCCAAAGGTGAATTTTTTATTTTCAATTTTAAAAAAAGTTCTGTAAATATTTATTTGTAGTTAATTTAAGGATGATTCGGTATTTTTCCCATTGTGGGAGTCCTAAAAATATTTTATTTTTTTAACTAGTTGTTACAGTTAAAAAATTGTTAATTGTTACAGCGGGGTCAATTTTTTTTTTATGATAGTACTAGTCAAGCAGATTATTTTTGTAAAATTTCGAATCGATTGGTTAAAAAGAGATGGAGATAAAAAATAAAGTAGTTGGGGAGTTATTTACTTCTCTCAACCCCCCTATCAGCTGCAGGGGGCTGAAATTTTGCACAAATCATTACCTTCATAAAGCGCACCTTTCGTATGGGTTTTCAGTTCCATAGCATCGGGGGCACTATTCCGTAGCTTATCCTGCTTATTTTTCAATGTGATTTATTATTTACGTTTTCAATTTGTTTTTGGACGTACACATACTTCAGAATTGCCATCTTCGGGGGTTATTTTCCCACGCCTTGACCTCGTTCTCAGTGCTACATTTTCGTTTCCAATTCGCCATCAATGACACCCAATAATAGACGAGTGACTTCTGCAATAAAAACCCAGCATATAAATAAAGTTCACGTGGTGTACAATCAGATAAAAAAAAACGTATTTTTTCGTTTCATTTAAGCCGAAATAAGTATTAGTATTAATTTAATTTTACTTTATCTTAGTATTGTCGGAAATGGAATAAAATAATCTAAATAATTTTGAAGTTTATTATCTCAGACGTTTTGCAGATGTATACATCTTGCTTTTTCAAATGAAATTAAAACAATGAAAATTAATCTGTAATAAAAATTAATTTAATCATATTATAATAAATTATAAGCACATTTAGACATTTATGATATGAGAATCGGATTATATAAGCAACTTACCTAAAATTTTAGAAGGGAATTAGTAAAAAAAATAAAATTCACTTATTTTCATCACTTATATATTATTTTCCCATCGCTTAAACTTAAAACCAAAATTTCTAAACGTTGAAATTAATTGAAAATTAATTATTTATTAAATCTTATCTTTGAATTTGTTTCATCGTGGAATGATTTTATATGAATGTACGTTAAATGCAAACCAGAGTGTGTGTGTGTGGCATTGGTTTTTTACTGTAACATAAGAAATACGTATGTTTTATATACGCATCATTGTCGTAAACATTTGCATATATTTGAAATATTTTACAGGGTTAAGTGGAAAAGTTGTTACTAGATAATTTATAATATGGGATAATATATGTTTGAAAGATTTGTAATATCTTGTCTGTCACTGATGGAATTATTATGTTTTTTTTTTTTTATTTGAATCATTTCTAAAACAGTTCTCGCTTTATATTGGTTTTCTTTATGTAACATTTTAGCTTGTTCATAATTGAAAGAATGATTATTATTTGTTATGTGTTTTTTAAGTGCTGTAATATTATTTGAATATTTATGACTATTAATACGATCTGACAGATGCTGCATAGTTTGCCCTATGAATACGCCATCACAATTATTACCTGGTATTTTATATACTATATGTGTTTGTTTTTGTGTAGGGGTAATGTCTTTTAGTTTAGTATAGAGCAATTGTAGTTTGTTATGATTTCGGTGAACAACTTTAATGTTGTGGGATTAAAATTTCATTGATTTTTTCGGACATTGGATGTATGTACACCAGCGACACATTTTTATTCTACGAGCTACAGCATAAAATAGAGCCTATATGTGTAGCATGGATAGTAGACGGTTTATGCATTCACAGCCGTCTTCGAAATATATAAACACAGATGTGCGGTCTCTGTTTTTTTTTTTGTAGTAAATCTACTTTAAATGTAAGGAAGAATGCAGTAAGGAAACATAGAAAACATTGAACTTATAAAATAGAAGAAATAAATACATCAATGCGTGTACAAATTCCTGCCGACTTATCTCGGCTAGCACAATTCGAAGTTTTTCAATTACCTACCTTAAATATAATATTGTATACGAACACATGTTTTGGTTTCTTTACACATCCCTACAGTTTTACTAAATGTTTTGTGTTTTTTAATCCAATTGATTCATAATGATTGTTTTCAAATCTATTTTTAATTCACCGTGGCTCCTTTTTTCGATATTAACATAATGAATAAGTAATATATATTAATTATTAATTTAAACCTGCATTTTATATTTACACCTATCACTGCTGTTCGATTTAGGACTAATTCAAATTTTGTATTTCTTTTAAACAAATATTGTGAGACTTTTGAGGTAAAATCTTTGGAACCAGGCAATTTATAAACGAGATATTATTTTATCTTGTTATTATAATATTAATAAAAGATACCATTACTATAACCAATAAAAAATATTTCCGACGAGTGTAGAGCTTTTCGTTCTAAAATCTGATATAAACATCGTGGTGTTCAATGCATCCTCGTCATATCACTTTCATTACTTAATGTCAAAGAAGGAAGCCGAGACGAATTAAAAAATGGATATGAAATTATCAGACATCAATTAGATTAAAAAATATATAAGCATATTTGGGTTAAGTAGCTGGGAAAACCAGATATGCATTTCTGTCAATAACGACATTACTAGAAATTTCTCTGCATTTAATCAATTAATTGGCGCAACACCCATCCTCACGAAAAATAGATAATAATAATCCTTATTACAATATTGTTTAATATCTTGCATAGGGGCTGTCGCAACTTAATGTTAATGTGTTCAGTAATACTGAAAAAAGTGTTTCATTCAGAACGGAGATATGCTTTACTGATTTCAGTATAGCTGAATACTTAAATGTTTTCATGCCATCCATTTTGATAATTTCATTATTATTTGCATATGTATAAAATTAACAAAAGTAATAAACCCATTGATATTGCTATTTATTGTATAATTAACATGCCTTTGGTTTAGTTCCTAGTCGTAGTTCAACTGTAAAATGAAAATGCCTTTTAAAACCATTTAATAAGACTATCGTTTCTCGAAATACTTCAAACATCAAATAAATTTATTCCTACCCAAAGATAATAAATACATAATAGATGCATTCAACTTCGCACATTAATAACTCCATCCAAACAAAGCTTTTTTAAAATGACAGCAGAGATAGCACATCTGTGTTTACACATTTCGAAGCGGCCGGTTAATGCATAGATCGTCCATATCCACGCTAAACCATGGTAGGCTCCATTCTTACCCTGTAAGGTCCTTTCAATTTAGAATGTGTTTCTGGGTACAATTTCCATATCCAGCTCGTCAAATTTTATTATAATAAGCCTTCGAACATACACATATCAATTAAATGGCATTCGAAGTATTATTAGTAATTTATCAAATCTTGATGGTGAATGAACTATCAACTGTTTATTCTCTTAATATGAAATATTACATACATGCATGGTGCATTTATCCGCTGATTATATGGAATGTAGGAACTCTCCTTACTTTTATCTATGTTTTACTGTATATTTTAATAAACAAATAAAAATATTTAACTGCTGTTGAAGTTTATAACTCCTGTCACTTATCTGTTAAACATACTTCGCCGCTTATTTAAGGTTAAATTGAAAAATAAAAACATCTTGTTTGAAGTTGCAAAAAAAAAGTCATACAAACTGATTTATTGATATATTATGCAAAGATAATAAATACATAATAGATCCATTCAACTTCGCACATTAATAAATCCAGCCTAAGCTTTTCTAAAATGACAACAGAGGCAGCACATCTGTGTTTACATATTTCGCAGCGGCCAGTTACGATCCGTCTACTATCCACGCTAAACTTATAGGCTCTATTTTACCCTATAGGTCGTACAATCAGAAAGTGTCGCTGGTGTACATATGTAAAGCTACATACCTGTGGGGAGAACTCTCATTGTTGTTTTTTAAATGTTTATGTCAATTGTCATAAAATTTATATAATATTCTCTTGTAAATATTATTTATAAGGGTAATAAAATTTCAGGACTAAATATTGGGCTTGTTAATTTAATGGCTCGGTCTATTAATGAAGTGACAACACCTTTTTTTAATTGCAAAATGTTGGTAAGAATTATAATTTAAATATCTTTGATAATAACTCGTTAATTTTTTATGTGACAAATTAAAGTCAAATCTAAGTAATTAATTTGAGTATTTTCAATTTCAACTTTGGAATTTTAATTTGGATGATAATCCTTAAAAACTCGTAAAATGTATTCTATTTTATTTTCAGGTATGCATATTATACAGTTCATCTACGTATCTTTATAAAATGTTGGTTTAAATGTTAATGCTGCTATCATTTCATTTTCTAAATCCTCCAACACAAGTTCTGCTATTACACTCAACATTGCTATATCTATCAGAATAACAAATCTATTCCTTTCTACAATATTATTGCTAAGAATTGGCTAGCAATCTCTAATACTTGACTGCACTACAGTCCATAAATATTATAAGAGCAAAACTATGTAACGTTATCACAAATTATAAGTATTCATCACAGAATCATAATAAAAAAGAAATCACCAACATTCCTTATTACAACATAATAAAGAATAATCCACACGTAATAGTTCTTAAGCGCAGACAAAAGTAGCAAAACTGTAGTGATGAACAAAGTAGATTATGAAGATAAAATGAATAACATGCTAGAAGATCGAAATACATCGGGTTCATCGACCTGTGTGTCACTGCAATTCTTCAAACTGGTAGTGGGAGATTGATTTTGGAACTTGAAGGGTATTGATGATCATGATATTCAGTATGTTGAAAACAAATTATAATAGGGTATAATCTTCATCAAGCTATTGAATTGTTCGTATCGTTTGTGTAATTTGCATTGCGATTTCCTATCCCTAAATTTAAAGTTTGCTTAGATATTTGCAATTTTGTTGAATTCTTTATGTTTGCACACTGTCCATACAAATACTGGTTACAAACGATACGAAAAATTTAGTGGATGTTACAAATTCGGCTACCCCCAAGCTGATAAAACTCCGAACCTATTGCCTTAAAAAGATCTAAGTTGCAAGTTTCAAAACTAGATTTGGGTTAGTTCGAAAAAATTCTATTGAAGAATATCGTTAAGATCCTGTATTTCTAATAAATAACACGATGTTTCGAAAATTAGGGATGGGTAAAGTGAATACTTACTTTCGCAGTCGCAGTCGCAAAGCGTAACAACTTTTGCTCTTGCTTCTATGACTGTCTCTGGATCGGCATGTTAACTGCAATTGCACTGACCACTAACTAATCCTGCAAACTTTGCCTGAAAAATTTATATCCATATAGTAAGATTTTCAGGAAAAAAATGAAATTTTATTCTTCTAATTTACAATAATCGCTTTAATCCTCTAAAGCCACTCATACCTAATACATAATTAATATAGGTATTAATATTAGTTTAATTCTTTTACCGAGTAATTACTGTACAATTGCTCCTGTACATATTTATTTCACTCAGATGTTAAAAATTAGAATGCCTAAATAATACATAAATACAAACAATATTTAGAAAACTAATCAATGTAACGGCATAGGCTTTCCTACGTCCAATCCAACTTTTGTATGGGTTTCAATCCGATACCATTGGGGGCACTTTTTAGTAGGTTAGCGTGCGATACCCTTAAGTAACTACATAGTTTCAAAATTACTACAAATCTGTCCATATTCTCGCAACTACAGGACACGTCTGCAATCAAGCTGTTCAGGAAACATTACATCCATAACAATTAATTTATATTATATTGTAAAATATTGGTCTTCTTTGTTTCTAATAGTGAGTAAATTATATGAAGAACACTTACTTTCGAAAGAAAAAAGAAAACAAAAATAGTATAACACAAGTACAATAAAATAGAGTTAGGACTGGCTGTACACGCACGTCAGTCGATACAGGTTATCTGAAAAATATATAATGGGATCAGCAGGCAAGAATTAATGAATTAAACGATTCCCTTTTACTTGAATTCTAACTTTGCTGTGTATTTTCAGCAAGATTAATGGAATAATAAAAACGACGAGATGTAAAAGACATATTAACAGTTTAAATTAATTTAAGCCCCACAACAAAGTCATGAACACCCGTTTGCCGGTTAGCCATAGTTACACAGAAGGGTAAGTTAGATAATTTCGTAATTAATTTAAAATTGGAACTAAGACAACTATTTAATTTTCAATAGGACGGGGCTCCAGCGCATAATTGGACATTAACAGCACAGTCCTAACACAAATTTGAGGAAATAAATGGATTGGTGCCAGACAATCAGTTAATTAGGCTGCATCATCTCACGATCTGTCTCCAATGAATTTTTTTCCTGTGGTGATACCTTAAAGACAAAGTTTACAGTCGAAGATATCCATATATACATTAGTTGCAAAATGCAATAAGAGAAACAATGACTAATATAGATCGCCGTGTAATTTCTCAATCAGCCAAAACAGTAATTAAACGGTATAGGAAATGTATATCAAAAAATGGAAATGATAGTCGACCACATTATGATTTATTGTTTTTTTGTCACTGTTATCAATAATATTTGTAAACCCTTGGATTTTCTTTTTGGTTGTTAAAACAAACATCTTAACTTGGCAAAAGAAAAAGTTATTGG